>OY759215.1:3109715-3412215 GCA_963662175.1 Aradus depressus | reverse complement strand
CCTGTACGGTCCAGTGTACTGTGAATAACAGAAGGCATCCATATCCATGGAACACTGCGATCCTGTACGGTCCAGTGTACTGTGAATAACAGAAGGCATCCATATCCATGGAACACTGCGATCCTGTACGGTCCAGTGTACTGTGAATAACAGAAGGCATCCATATCCATGGAACACTGCGATCCTGTACGGTCCAGTGTACTGTGAATAACAGAAGGCACCCATATCCATGGAACACTGCGATCCTGTACGGTCCAGTGTACTGTGAATAACAGAAGGCATCCATATCCATGGAACACTGCGATCCTGTACGGTCCAGTGTACTGTGAATAACAGAAGGCATCCATATCCATGGAACACTGCGATCCTGACCCTGATGAAACCTCTCTTCGTCAGCAACATTAGCAGTTAAATCCCGGGCATGAGTCTCAATAGCTGACGAACAAGGATAATACTAGTGAGGCAGGGAGGATGCAGAGGGTTCTGGGTTGCTATAACAACTACTCTCATTACAAATATATTCATATATAGTTTCCTCATCTTTAGTTAATTCGTTTCCATTTATTTCTTGTGTTTCTTACCTCTTAGTTAGTTTATGTTAACCTTGATATAGGTAATATTAAAAAACATAATAGATTTTTTGTAAGGATACAATTTTTAGTTTAGTAAAGTAGTTTTTAAAGAATACAAGTCAATTTTTTTTTCAAATAAAACTAGAAACATTTCTCACAAATAGTCATTTATTAAATAAAAGTAAATTGTAATCAAAGCCTGGCTCTTCTGGCCTTAATGGAAGCAACATTTTCTGCAGCGTTATGTCAATAGAATTCAAGAGACCACTTTCGATGGATAGTAACGAAAGGCCCGTCAGTCTCTCTACAAAAGCAGGCTGCCCTTGATTACCCATATTTCCCTTTTCTCCATCCCTTCAAATGAATTTATCTTGCTTTTCCCTTTGGTTTCGGTTTCTTTTTGTTCTCTTGTCTACGATAGATTTAAAATAAAGAAAATAAGAATTAGGGCGTCCTAGCGGCCGCCCCTATTATGGGCTTAAATTTGGGCACCCGTGTGGCTCGCACGCCTTTGCCATAGGGTCTGCACGGCTCTGTATATTGAGATGTTTAAGACCAGGCAGGGTTGTGCTGGAAGGCCTACAGCTCCGTCCACCTTTCTGTAAGGACCATCTCTGTAAGAGATGATTTTTCTGTAGAAATGCCCCTTTTCACTTTAGTTGAGAAAAAAAAAAAATCAACTCATGTCAATAGCAGGAACGTAGCCGAGGATCTTCTTTCAGGCGGGAGGATCGAAAAGGAAAAAAATCCTAACCTAGTGTATTATAAAAATGAGAGTTAAATAACTTCATTGTATAATAATAATGAATCAATTTTCCTACCCTTCCAGGATATGTATAATTTCTCATCAGCCACAGTATCATTTGTATATTAATATTTTCCGTTATGTTATATATATATATATATATATAAGTGGGCGCCGATAGCTCAGTGGTATGCGTGTGTGCCTTCTGAGCTCAAGTTCGTGGGTTCGAAACCCGGCAGAGGCCCTTAGTTTATTTTATCTGGGAGGTAAAATAAACTTAAGCACGCCGTCCTTCGAATGGGACGTTAAGCGATGGTCCCGAGCCTATACGATGTCAGGTACTCGTTAAAGACCCCTGCCCTAAGTGAATAAAAATTTAGGGTAGGCAAAATTTGGGACTCCCACAGTAGTGTCGGGTTCATGTCCACCAGAGTGACGAAAGAGCGCTCTGGTAGTAGGCGATATGACCTTGTAGCTAAAGCCCGGGCATAAGTCATAAAACCAAACCTAACCTATCAGATAATCACAGTTTACGTAAGTGACAATGTCTACGGCTAGAACAGTAGGTTCCTGTTCTTATATGTAGGAGTTACTTTCCTTTCAGGCCCAGGTTACACGAGGTTAGGGGTTGTTTTGGGGGATTATTTAACTCTCCCTCCCCCCCTGGCTACGTCCCTGATCAGCTGTCATACTGCTGTGTAACAAACAGGATAATATGAAGAGGAGCAGATAAAGAACAAACACATCAGTTTTTTTTTTTTTTGTTTATTCCATTTATCATATTTTTAATATATATAATTTACAAGGGTACGTATATAACATAAGTATATATATGTACATTTAAGATGGTTGAGGATTCAGGAAACAACCTGAAACACATGTTCATTCAATAATGTAATTTACATAAACAGGTATATTACGTATATAGATCTAATAATGTACATTAAGTTAAGTAGTAGGCGTCACACTTTAATATTAGTATCTATCTCAAAAACATTGGTTCCATTCGTCTCTCAACAGTAGACATGAGTAGACTTGAGCACGCCGTTCTTCGGATGGGACGTTAAGCGATGGTGCCGAGCCTTGTTAAAGACTCCTATCCTGGGTAAATAAACCTGGATAAGCAGCATTTAGAACTCCCACAGTGGAGTCGCCACCAGAGTGACGAAAGAGAGCTCTGGTAGTAGGCGATATGACCTCGTAGTTAAAGCCCGGACATGAGACACAAAATAAACTATAAAATCCAGTTAATTCATTAGTCGAGGCATTATGTACATTTCTCCTCTAATTGGAGGAGATTTATTCACGGTCTGATTATCGTTTTGATTATGATATATAAATTAAATAAAAGCATAAACAAATTGAATAACAAGTTATTCATCAATTATAGGAATATAACAAGGAAATTGTTGACTGAAGCGGGAAAGCCTTCTCACAAATTGAATAACAAGTTATTCATCAATTTATCTATGCTCATCCATTATAGGAATATAACAAGGAAATTGTTGACTGAAGCGGGAAAGCCTTCTCACAAATTGAATAACAAGTTATTCATCAATTTATCTATGCTCATCCATTATAGGAATATAACAAGGAAATTGTTGACTGAAGCGGGAAAGCCTTCTCACAAATTGAATAACAAGTTATTCATCAATTTATCTATGCTCATCCATTATAGGAATATAACAAGGAAATTGTTGACTGAAGCGGGAAAGCCTTCTCACAAATTGAATAACAAGTTATTCATCAATTTATCTATGCTCATCCATTATAGGAATATAACAAGGAAATTGTTGACTGAAGCGGGAAAGCCTTCTCACCATTACAGTTTAGTTGATCAACTAAAGTTTGCTAAAGGTCGAAGGTTTCGATAAAGGTCGAATCGACAGTTACAGATATAATGCAGTGATTCTAGCGGTGGGTTTAATAAACTACATATTTGTGAGTTATTTAATAAGAATAATATTTTCGGAATTTGACAAAAAAAAAACACAACTGTTTAATAAAAGTAGAAAAAAAAAAACACGTTTACCTCCCCAGCAATAACAAATAGGTATAGAGGAAGTAATATAATCGGTCAGATGTTTGATTTTGAGATTTCTACAGTTTCATGTTTTCCGATCTTCTGATTCAAAAAATAAAAAATTCCTGGTCTCAATAACTGTTGATTTTGAGCAAAATCGGTCCTTAAAAGAAGATGAGGGGCGGCTTAATTAAATACCCAAATAACTGTCGATGTATTGAATGCATCAAGTCTCTCTCTCCACTGGACAGACACTGGTCACTCTTCTCTTTCATCCGTACAGATTTTTACAATTCATAAATAATGATTATTGTTATCATGTTTCACATTATTATTCATACTTGTTTTTCCAATTTTTTTTTTCTCTTCATTATTTTTTCACTAGTTTATTATATTGTTTTAAATTGCCTGTTTTTAAAATGTTGACTTTTTCCAGAGGTATCTTATTTTTTGACAATATTTCGGGACATTTTTACGTCCGTTTCTTAACCAATCATAGGGTATATAGGTTCATAGTGACCAGAAGAAGGGACGTGAAGGTGTCCCGAAATATTGACAAAAAGAAAATCTGGAAAAAATCAACATTTCAACACCCCAGAGAAGTATAAGAAACATGTTTTTAATATTTATTCCTGGAGATCTCTTTTCTTTTATTTTTGTTCTTCTTAACTGGTTGATACTTGTATACTCTTGTTTATTTTTTATGATATTATTCTTAGGGGACTTATGTTCATGAGAGATTATTTTTCATATCATTTCATTTTGTGACAAGGATGGATCCCTGACGATGGGCTAAAGTCTGTACGGAGTGGATTCCTAGAGACAGAAGAAGAGGAAAAGGAAGACGAGGACTGCGGTGGAGGGACGAGATAGTGGAGAGAATAGGGGATGGATGGTGGACAGGGGCCAGGAACAGAGAAAGACTGAACAAATGTGTAACAGTACTATTTAAGAAATAACCCTCATTTTTAATTTTTGCTTTTGTTATGTTCTATCTTGTTTTATTTTTATTTTATTTTTAATCAAGAAGTAACAGTTTTACTTAAGAAACAATTTAATTTAATTTAATTTAATCGTTAAATTCTTTTCTGATTTCTTCCGTTGAAAGAGCAGTAGACTCAAAACCTCCAAAAGGAGAGGATTTTGTTCTAAAAGAATGTCAATAAAGCTATTTTTATTTATTTATTTAATTTTTTTTCATTTCATGAACATGAAATTTATTATAAGAAGTCAGAAATCCCCAAGTAAAACGCCCATTGATTTTCAATCAAAGCGATACATTGTTTACAGAGATTAGATTACATTAGATTTATTCAGATCAACCCACATAGGTTATATGAAATTTCATAATTGAACTTAAAACTAAACAACAAATCACTTACCTATAATACCTACATAAATAACATTATTAATTTAAAAATCATCACAGTTAAAAAAATCTCTAATGTCATAAAATAAATGTTCTTTTAAAATAGTAAGGAGACTGACACTGCTTAAAAGTTCCTTTTTGTTCAGTCTTCTGATCTCTTTGGGTAAATGATTATATATTTTTAATGGAATAATTATATGACTTGTCTCAGTCCTACTCAGCCGGTGATGTGGAATATTGATATTGGTACCGTCCCTAAGACCATATTCATGAGTTGGTTGTGGTTCTTCACTTCTGTCCAGACTGGTAAGACAAATGATGTACTGGCATGGAACCGCAAGTATGTCCAACTGCCGGAAAAGGGTTTTGCAATGAGCATTGTAAGGTGCCGAAGCAATAATTCTCATTGCCCTTTTGTGGCACTTGAAGACCTGAAGTGCAGCTTGTGAGTCTCCCCATAGTATTAGTCCATAATTTATGTGGCATTGAAACATTGCATTGATAGACCATTTTCAATATTTCTTTAGGAACTTCAGTTATCAGCTTCCTCAATGCATATACATATATGTTTGAGACAGACAGAGAACGAAAACTTAAATGATTAATACGAAGAGCGTGTTAGGGAAGTAGATTCTTCTTTCTTGCTTGGAGAGAGGGTGGACTTATATAAGAATGGGGTTGTTCGTCTGATATCAAATCAGACACCCCGTTCTACCCCACAGCTGGTCTCCTCACATCCTACCAATGTTCCCTCACTACTTACTATAGTTAGGTAGGGAACTTTCTTTTATAATTTATTACAACGATTTTTGTCTAAAATTAATAATATTTTTATCAGTAACACTAAATAAATATAAATAATTAACTAAATACATTTAAAAACCATGGTCAGCATAGTTTAACAGAAAAACCCGAAGTTTGCTAGGTTGACACATCAGGTTACCTGAAGCTGTTACTTTCCTATCATATATTACATTGTATAATTTTTCTATTTTTTTCTTATAGGTCTCTTCTCCCAATTTAATAATATTACATTATTTATTTCTTCTTCATAAATTTACATCAAACAGTTTCGGGCCTGGCCCATTATCAATGACTTCCCATTTATTCATCTCGAAATCTCATTCTTATGTAATTATTGACTTCCATAAAAAATGTTTAAGTATAATTACGTACATTATTAATATGAGAATTTATTCGTGTAAGCTTTTCTTAATTATGTGCTTTATGGGTTCCTCCATCTTCGACTAGTGTGACAATGAATGATAAATAAATAATAATAAAAATAAATGAATAAAACAAACTTATTTTTGAAATATTGTCTATTCCACTAAAGATATATATATATACAACTACCGGTTTCGGCTTTATACCATCGTCAGGTCTAGTTGTGAACTAAGTTCATAACTAGACCTGACGATGGTATAAAGCCGAAACCGGTAGTTGTATATATATATATCTTTAGTGGAATAGACAATATTTCAAAAATAAGTTTGTTTTATTCATTTATTACAAGTTTCCACAATATGTCCGCGTTCCTCAACTTAGAAATAATAAAAATTACAATGATTGTCACACTAGTCGAAGATGGAGGAACCCATAAAGCACATAAATAAGAACAGTTTACACGAATAAATTCTTATATTAATAATGTACGTAATTATACTTAAAAAAAATTTATGGAAGTCAATAATTACATAAGAATGAGATTTCAAGATGAATAAATGGGAAGTCATTGATAATGGGCAAGGCCCGAAACTGTTTGATGTAAATTTATGATGAAGAAATAAATGATGTAATATCATTAAATTGGGAGAAGAGACCTATAAGAAAAAAATAGAAAAATTATTGATTATTAAAAGAAACTCTCCTTACACAAAATATCAAAGAATATTATATTGTGTATTTATTTAAATATACTACATTGGAAAAAAGAAAAAGAAGAAATAAAAGCGTGTATTAACTGAAAAATAAATAATAACACTAATTAATTGATTGAAATTATTAATAAATAAATAAGGTAGTGGCGTTAAGTGGATCGAGCATTGGAAGTGAGATTGATCGTTCAAACAACATGCATTTTTCATAGCTCTATTAGTTTCTATCTGTTCCAGAGAGTCATGCTGTCGACCTTCATCACAAAGATGGAGCATTGTTGATATGTTTACCAAATATAGACTTACCCCTTTATGTTTCTTATTTCAACATGTGTGTTTCTTGACACGTTATCTAAATTTACGTCCTGATTGTCATATATAAACCCAACTGCACTACTCGCATTCCAACTGACACACTCCCATATTCTATTTTTATTATATCCTTAGTTCTTCTTTAAGGGTGTGATGAATGTGTTCGTAAACTCACCTATCTTCCTCTTTGTTGTGACATTCATCCGTTTTAGATTCGTTAAATTATTTCTTCAAATTTGTCGCTGAACTTTACTTTCTGTTTTATTTTGCAGCCCGTTAGCTCTATCTATCTCTTTTCGCTTATCTTCCGTATTCAGCGGGATATTATACGCTCTATGGAATATGGCTGCTAGCATATGCCGATGACATTGACATCGTAGGAAGGTCATTTCGAGACGTCAAAGAGGCATTTCTGGCCTTGGAGGCACCGGCGAGGAGGTTGGGGCTTGTCATCAACGAAGCCAAGACCAAATACTTGGTTTCAGAGCAGGAGGTCCAGCCACCGGAGCAAGTCACCATTGGCTCTTACTTCCTCGAGAAAGTGCAAGAGTTTGTATACCTCGGCTCTCAGGTAAACGTGAACAACGACATGTCAGCCGAGGTAAAGCGAAGAACAGTGGCAGCGAACAGGAGCTTCTTCAGCCTGAGGCATCATATAAGAAGTCGCCTCCTTTCAAGAAAAACAAAGTTCAGGCTTTATAAAACGTTGATCCGTCCCATCCTAACATACGGGTCCGAGGCTTGGACTATCTCCAAGTCAGATGAACAACATCCTCTGGTCTTCGAAAGAAAGATCCTCCGCCGAATATATGGCCCAATACGCGATGGAGAAGACTGGAGACGACGCACGAACCAAGAAGTCTATTACCTCACCCAGGAACCAGACGTTGTGAAGGTCATCAGGCTGGGAAGACTCAGGTGGGCCGGACATGTGGCAAGGATGGGCGAACATGAGATCCCGAGGAAGACGATGTCGGACCGGCTTTACGGAACAAGACGCGTCGGGAGGCCGAAGCTGAGGTGGCAGGATGGTGTGGCGAATGATGCGAGGAGCCTGCTTGGAGTCCGACACTGAAGTGCAGCTGCACAAAACAGGGATAACTGGCGGACACTGTTGGAGGAGGCCTTGACTCATTAGTGGGTTGTCGAGCCATTGTGAATGAATGAATGAATGGAATATGGAATAAAATGCTGCATGTTTGTAACTATTGAGGCAGTTTGATGAAGGATGAATAACGGTGTCCATAGTCGTAGCTTTTCTGTATATTTCAAATTTAATATTTTTAACTTTAGGAAAAAAAAATTCAGCTCTTTTCCAAGCATTTCTATAGTGAATTTTATTCTTCCACGGACTGTATTTTCATACATAAAAAACTGATTCACTTCTCTGTTAGTGCCGTTGAATTAAATACAAATGTCGTCGACATAACGAGGCCAGAAGATTATTTGTGATTTTAATTGTGCATTTTAGAGGATATTATTTTCGATATTGTCCATAGATTTTAGATACAATAAAAAAATTTAAACTTCAAGTAACAATGTTTATGTTAGAGGAAACCCTTTACTCGAAAACGGAATTTTATTCTCACTGTTCAAAAATAATAAAATAACTACAATAAAAAATCGTGTTTCATATCCACATTATTTGATACAAAGCTTTAATTTTTATATTTTGGGCAGAGTTCCTCCACACCTTTAGGTCAGTCCAATGTACCTTATTGTTTTATTTATTCATTTATAATTTTGTATTTCTTTATTTATTCATATATATATATATATATATATAATTTTTCTATATATTGTTATTGTAACATTGTTTTTTTGTTTTTTCTATATGTCGCACATTGGGACCTGATGAAGGGACGTAAGAACGTCCCGAAACATCGTTGGGATAAAGACACTTCGACGAGTTTTTTGAAAAATAGTTATCTTAATTTGTATTAAATTAAAAAATGTGTCTACTTATTATAAACGTATCTGTGTATTAATTTTTTTATATACTCATATATTTTTAGGTATTTATTTATTCAGTTTTTATTAATTTCATTTCACTTTTTATAATAGTTTTGTTATTCCTACTAATCATATGATATCTTAATGTGTACATTCATTTGACGTATCTTATTACCATGTATTGGTTTAACGGAAATAAATTTATTATTATTATTAAAGATATCGATCAAAAGAGGATATCGACTAGAACCAATTGCGAGACCATGTGAAATAGTTTAGTTGTTGTATGCACAACTCCAATGGATTATTCAATTCAATTTTTTCGGTTATTGAGTGCTTGGTAGTAGTTATTTTCCCTTTTATTAAATTTAAACCTTTCTGTGCTAGTATATTACCAGATAAGTTGGGATGTCGTTTTTCGTTAATGAATGTACCCGTTCCATAAGTGGGGGACCCGATATACGAAACTACTAGTCTTATGGGGACCTTATCTTTTGTTTCTTAAAGGTGCCCCGAAATATTATCAAAAAAATAAAACACCTCTGGAAAAAAATGCCGGAAAAATTGAACGACGTTATCTTTGTAAATCTGAGGTAGACCTGACAATCTGCGTGCTTCAGGATCCATAACGAGACTCTGTTTGAACGTACCTCTGACAAGTGAATTTCAAACAATTGTTCGACCTTTCTTCTTTGACAAAGCCATTCGAGTTCAGAAGATCGTGATGTAGTCTTCTTTGTAGTCAGTCCTTACCGCTCGAGTGTTCGCTGCCTCAAGTCTCTTCTTCAGCTTCCTCAATATCTCTGCTCTTTGCATAAGCTCCTCTAGTTAATAGAGCTAGGAAAAAATTGATCTTGTATATTTCTCAGTTATTACAGGATTTTTTCTTCTTCTAATATAATATATTGTGTACTAACATATAACATATATAATTAATATTATAATCTGTGTGTCTGTGAACACAATAAAACGACTTACAATACAATACGTGTAATAATACTGTGTATTCAAAATATGTTGAATAAAATCCGTACCCAAGGTAACTAAACATGGGTAGGCATTTAGACGAAAGAGCGCTCTGGTAGTATGCAATATGACCTCGTAGTTAAAGCCCGGGCATGAGTCATAATAGCTAACTACTGATATTCTATAAAAACACTATTTAAAGAAATGGTATAAAACACAATCGAAATTTGAAACATTTTTTTTCGTGGTACCGTGATTATGATCATTCTAACATCAACAATAAAGTCTGGACAGTGGTATGCGTGCTAGCCTTCTGAGCTCAAGATCGTGGGTTCGAAACCCGGCCGAGGCCCTTAGTTTATTTTATCTGGGAGGTAAAATAAACTTAAGCACGCCGTCCTTCGGATGGGACGTTAAGCGATGGTCCCGAGTCTGTACGATGTCAGGTACTCGTTAAAGACCCCTGCTCTAGGTGAATAAAAATTTAGGGTAGGCAAAATTTTAGATCTTTCTAGTAGAGTCGGGCTCATGTCCATCAGAGTGACAAAACAGCGCTCTCGCTCACTCAATAAATACGTTCTGCAAAAAGAATATGACAGAAAAAACTGTTGACAATAAAAATCAGCACATACATTAGATACTAATGATGGGTGTTCTTGCCGGATTCTGTAATTGCTAGGTTGTATCTATATGAATTCAGAATCTCCTCATACAACCCAAAAGTGAATAACAACTTGTGGCCCAGCATTAATTTATAATATAAAACATATTTGCAACATACGCTCATTCAGAATGTTAAAACTATTATAATAGAATTACATTGAAGAATTAGATTGAGAATGCTCTTTTCAACAGATAGTAAACCTTATTTTGGAATTAATTTAAAAAATAAATAATAGTTTAAATATATTTCTAAAGACGACAGCTTAACCATACATAAGCCCTTATCATTGTCCGTAAAGCCCAATTTCGTAGTAGCCCAATTATCATTAAACTAATGGCCAGGTTACCTATAGAAACTAATACCTGTTTAAACTACTATGGAAACTAATGCCTGTTTAACCTAATGTCATATGAAATAAGTCTCTGTAACCTGTAAAGTAATGTCAATGTGACCTAATATCTTGTCAAGTGATATCAATATGACCTAATATCATCATGTAATCTAAAATTGAATAGTCTCCATATTAAATTCTGAGAAAATTCATGTTGTCTACTTCTGATTAGGTAAATCATTGTCAAACATACCTAACACAATTTGAACCAATGTCAATTGTGACCTACGGCCCAATTTAATGATAAAAATGTAAATCAAAGGTTGGAAAAGGATCTGAACACTAACGATTATAAAAAACAAAGAAAAAATATGTTTTTTTAATATTGTCTATTTCACATAAAAAATATATATAATATATGAAAGAACTTTGGGTACTAATAAAAAATTTAAAAAAAGTACGATTTTAAAAATATTGCCTATTTCACAAAATATATACAACATATGGGAGTAGTTTCGGTCGTGGCTGAAGATGGTAGCAATACCGAAAGTACTCCCTATCTCTATTTCTATAAAATACGATTTCTGTGTGTAGCTGACTATATTTGTGTAATTGCGATAAACTTCGAAACCCTTGAACAGATTTCAATGCGGTTTTCACATACACTTAGAATATTTTTCAAGGAAGGCTTTAAGGCTACATATCATCACGCTTTACTGTCCGGAGGCATTTGTAATTTTGCACATTTATTGTGCTTTTGATACATTCAATACTTACGTTCGGTCTCCAATTCAGGTTTTGATTTTGTTTTGAAAAATGTAATACTGAACCATTTTTGTGAGATTGATACAAAGGTTACAAAATGCCAAAACTAAAATGTAATTTAGGTTATGATTTGTTGAGTGCGCGCATGCTTTTGATTTCCAGCTGCAGTAGCCGTATCATTTTCGTGGCGGATGTACATGTACAATTGGGTGCATTCTGTGGTCGACATGTACAAGACAGTTCAGTACCCCCCTGTGGAGTTCTTAAACTCCTTGAATCCATCTGGGATGCCGAGCCACGAGTTAACACTAAAAGTCGCCGCCCCATCATACTCCTGAGGAACTTGAATCCTCCGGCTTTATGCAACGGGACGCAGCTGCGAGTGGTACCATTAAAACAAAAAGTGATCGATTCCACCATCATCGCCTAGTTGCGCTGCTGGAGATACTGTATTTACATCTCGCATACCAATGATACCGTCCGATTCAAACGGTTGCAGTTTCCAATCAAAATTTGCTTCGCTATCGCTATCAATAAGGTTCAGGGACAAACCCTAAAAGTAACCGGTGTAGATTTACAAAATGACTGCCTCTCACACGGACAACTGTTCGTCGCCTGCTCCCGTGTCAGCAGCCACACCAACCTATTTCTCCACGCACTCGAAGGAAGAACTTCCAACATCGTTTGCACCAAAGTCCTTCGCTGATTTCATTCCGACCTATCTCATCCTCACTTAGTCCTGGCCCGAACCGCCACGAAAATGATACGACTACTGCAGCTAGTAATACATATATTTTGTGAAAAAAAGATAATTTTAAAATACATACGTTTGTTTCTTTATTTTTTATTAAGGGTTTCACAATATTTCTGCAGAAAATGTTAACTATTAGTAATAATGTCAGTGTTATGTAGGGGCAGACATGTACAGTCCAACATAGTCAAAGGATCTGAACAGTAAAATAATTAAAATTCGATATAAAGTGAAATAAATACAGAGCCCTAACAAAATGTCGTGAAATGAAGTAACCTTGAATAGTGTTAACAGTTACAATACCTGATTGAAGTTAAAAAAGGCGAACCTAAAATGACGTAAAAAGCCAGTCTAATAAGACTTTCCATTATTGACGTATTATTCTGTTTGATGCAGACTTCTAGACAATTTCAGCTATTTAATGTCTTCCAGAATGCCAAGGACATTTCTCCAGAATTTTCGATATTTTTTAATAGACAAATCTAGATGATGGCTGTAAATTCAAAGTATGTATAACACCGAACCAAAGTGACACCAGAAGTCTGAAAATTCTATGAACCAACGTCAAAACACAAAAAAACAAATAATTCAATGAAGAGTACGAGTATGAAAAGTAGGTAGTAGTCAGTGAGAGAGGAGAAGAAGGTTGGGGTATGGTGGGGGAGGTAGTAGACCTGGAAGGGATGGAGGGGGAGGTAGTAGACCTGGAAGGGATGGTAACTCACCGAGAAGGTGTTCGAAGTGCCCTCGTAAGGACTGATCCCTTCAAAGAGACACTTGTGATGTCCGAAATGGCGGATCTTGTAGAGACCGGGTGGGGTCCCTCGAGGCACCTCCCACACCACTTCCACAGTGCTCGTACCCGTAAAGCTCGAAGTCCGTCTCCACATCATCCTGCAATCATAAATAAGTCTTCATGTCATCTCTACTATCAGTTTTTCTTTTTTCATTTATAAAATTATTTTCCAGACAATCACAAACTTTAGTTGGGGCGACTAGAAAAATGTCCCACTTGGATAAGTTAAGAGTTAAAGTTGTGGGGTTCAATAGAGCCAGGGATTTATTTTTTACTCACATCGTCCACCTGTTATACTAACTTGGAAACCCAGCCACACTCACCAGGTCTCCCTGTCATACTAACTTGAAAACCCAGCCACACTCACCAGGTCTCTCTGTCATACTAACTTGGAAACCCAGCCACACTCACCAGGTCTCTCTGTCATACTAACTTGGAAACCCAGCCACACTCACCAGGTCTCTCTGTCATACTAACTTGGAAACCCAGCCACACTCACCGGGTCTCCCTGTCATACTAACTTGAAAACGCAGCCACACTCACCAGGTCTCTCTGTCATACTAACTTGGAAACCCAGCCACACTCACCGGGTCTCCCTGTCATACTAACTTGGAAACCCAGCCACACTCACCAGGTCTCCCTGTCATACTAACTTGGAAACCCAGCCACACTCACCAAGTCTCCCTGTCATAGTCATTATACTCACTAAGGCTTCTTTACCTTATTATCAGAACTTTGTTCAAGCCAACAATTGAAGTAACTTATCGATATAAAGATAAATGAATTGAATATTGCGCACATGCATACTAAGTCTCCCCATCATACTCACTTGGTCTCCCAGTCTGAGTCAGTGGCCACTAGGTCCCAGTCACCTGACTCTTCGTTCTTTCTCTCTATCTTCAGGTAGGAGGCTTCAGTCTGCAGACCATTCCGGGGGTGGCCCGACACCTAAAAGAACACACATCACAACTGATCAGCATGAAACTTGGAGAGTATAGATCTACGACTAGAAACAGCCGTCGGTGATCCACCGTCCTTCCCCAGTTGGAATTATTTGTAATCAATTAGACACTCACTCTTCCCCTAAACTCACTGGGAGTCTCATTCAAAACATTATAGTTCACATACAACATTTCTTATCGATATATTCATTGTATCGAAAGTTATCGTGCCCACAAACAGATATTTTTTCTAATTTTTGGATACGGGGGGCCAGAAAACAAGAAATTCCAGGGAAAAGTCAACATCGAATCTCTGACAAATTACATAGGTAACTTCCCCTACAAAAGTATTTACAAATAATGCAGATAATATTTTAATTTTGCAACTGTTACACTCCCGGGAAAGAGATTTTCGTTTTAAAGATTACAGGAAATGGATTCTAGAAGCTTCTCTTGGTTTCATGTCTCTCATTTCCTGGATATAAGCTGACGAGAGTGGTCTACGTTCGTCATCATCACACATAGACAGGTTTCTCGCGCCAATGGAACCATCAAGAAAGCCTTACCTTTACAAATAAAGCGATTAACTCAAGGAAATCCCTTTTTGTAGTGAAACTTCCTTTAAATCGTTGTGCTTCAATAATGTAATTTCGTTCGTGACGAACGTGCAACGGAAGTGACACACAAAAGTGTCAGCATATAATATAATCAGCTGTTCATTATTGTAATCGTTATAATATATTTATATTAATTAAAGCTATTCTTTCATTTTTAGACAATTCTCCCGTTCTAAAAAACGCTCTTATCAATAATGAACGAAATGTGTGTGTCCACCGCATGACTCTCGTTGTTCTTATAGTCAAATATTATTTTCTACTTACCCATAAATAAATAAAATGAATGTATTTATTTATCAATTATTGAAATTACTTTTATTATTAATATTGATTTATTTTTATTTATTTATTATTAATATTATTTATTTATTTTTTAAATTATTATTATTAATTTTATTTTTTATTGCACACAAATTGTTCCATTAACTATTGTCCACAAATTTACTTTTGGTATGTACTGATTATAAATATGCACAATAAAATTCAACCAAAACTTATCGATAAAGTATGAAATTATTTTCACTGTTTTTTAACACTGGAATGAATGTAGTCATAGGCGTAGAAAGATAATTTTTGTTGGGACGAAATGTGAATGACGTAAAAGTAATAATAACAAAATATGTGAATAGAATACATAAAACACACTTTGCTAATATAAAATTATTTTCCTAAATTTTATAAATTAATTCTTATAATTCAATTATATACTTTCACGATACATCTTATATGTACTTCTCTCGCGTTCTTTTTCCTTCTTGCCAGCGCATGAACGACTGTTGTAAAAAGAAAGACTTCTTAATTTTTATGTTGTCTCTCTTCACTTTGAGCTTGAGATCTGAGCAAGTCCATTCTACTTTTAGTCACTTTCAAAAGTTTTAATTTATCTTCTTTCAAAATACCATCTGTATTGATTACATCATCTCTGGCCACTCTACGTAAGACTGTCTTTCCTTATCAGTTTGTAACTTAGAAAAATTGTCTGTCAATTGCACTTTAAAAACAAACAGTAATGTCTTCTTTGCTGCAGAATCCAGAACTCCATTCATCTCAGTGTTTGCTCTTAGATTGTTTGTGTCTTTTAACTGCTGTTTTTACTTTAAGAAGTATAGAGGAAGTTATGTAATCTGTCGGAAATTTGTTTCGGAGTTTCCAACGAAATTTCATATTTTCCGACCTCCTGATTCCAAAAAATGAAAAAAAAAAAATCTGTTTGTATTTCTATGTGTGTGTGTGTGTGTGTGTCTGTGAACACGATAACTCCCGATATAATGAATGTATTTACTAAAAGTTTTATATGTGTATCCAGAACCTATTGTTTTTCAACCAAATTAGCCAAAGAAATAGGAAATAAGGGAGGTCCCTTTGAATGAGACATTTCGCGATGGTCCCGAGCCTGTGCAATGAATGTCAGCCCTAGGTACTTAAATCTTGGTAGTCTACGTTCAGAATTCCCATAGGAGAGTCCGGGTCATGTCCACTAGAGAGCTCTGGTCTTAGGCAATATGACCTTGTAAATAAAGCCAGGGCATGAGTCACAATAACTAACTACAAGAAGTGGTTGACCACAACTCCAAGACTAAGCGAGTTTATAAAGTCCGTTAAAAGGACATTTACCTCTTTTCTATAAATTATAATAATTTTCCAATTTGAGTCCGATTTAGGAAAGTTTTCTATCCTGTACATCAGTATCATCAACTTTGAAAATACTGAAAGAAACTTTGACCGGAAGCGATAGCGTTCTTCAGACGGGTTTTTGGGAGAATTGGGAAACAAAACACTCTGGGGAAATTCAAACTTTTATCCTGCAGATTCACGTCTTCCAATAAGTCTTCACAAGATGGCTCCTTATACGGAAGTTACTGTGCAGATAACCCACAGTGTTTCTGCCCATTGTCAATAAGTTGACACGTTCTCCTTCAACCATATAACCTACACTAAATACCTCACCATCTTCAGCTAAATCTACACTCTTTGAGCGAACTCAGGGGTTAGAACAGAAACAAAACTTTGTTTTTTATACTGGGTTGTAAACGTTTTACACGAATGTTGGCTACTTTAGTTGGAATTATCCTGAGGCAGGACCTTGCGAAGGTGCCCCTGGGGGCAGTTTGTGAGAGATCGGCGAAGAGGCAACCGGGACTCACAAAGTCTCATTACAGGATCTATCGAACCCAGTGGAAAGAAGAAATTCAATACAATTTGTGACTACGAGTACATGAGAATTAAACCATTTGTTGGCAGCTTTTCTGCAGATAAAAAGTTGAAGTTGTTTCTGCAATTGGGAGCCTTGCGGCCACTTCCCAATTAGACATCAATCATTAGCAACAAGAATATTGCTCGTGAGGACATGTTATAAATGTATCGACACAAAATGTAGTACGAGGATTGAGAAGCGCCTATATAAGTCAAATATTGAGTTTTACCCAAACGGTCGATTGTCTTTGGAGGGAGAGCGACAACCTGTCTCATTAATTTGTGCTGGGGAAGTACATTGCCGGTGATTTAACCTAAGACTTTTTTTTTATTGGACACCGATGTAGAGCTGCTGCCGGACAACGCCGAGTAACCTGCTAGTGTAATATAAGAATAAGTAATCCGCACTGCTACTCACTGAATAAGTAAGAAGGAATAAGCCACCAAGAAGAATCTAACCCATTTTACTAATGGATTCTAAGGTCTAATCACGTTTAGAACGCTGGGTTCACTCTACAGTGCAGCTTAGCAAGGGGGAGAGTCTGACACGGCTGACTGGGGGCTGGGAACTACCTATTGGCTAGTGTCTCTGCAGACCCCTAAACTCTCCCCCGAAATCAGACGACACAGTTATACACTGCTTCAAAATATTCTGGAGGGGGGGGGGGGGGGCAGCAGGAGGCGCTCTACTCTCCTTAGTCATGGATGCAGCCTGAGTGCCTCCTCTGCTGCAGTTGCTGTATCTCAAAATCTGCTCAACGTCTGAGCTCGGTTCACATGACCATAGCTGACAAACAGAAGCGCGAGTACCCCGCGAACACGGCATCAAGCTGAGTTTACAAATAGTAAGTAGGTTTACCTAGTAACTCTAGGTGGCTAGTTAAAATCGATCATAAGACTAGTAAGGAGGACATGCGCAATGAGGTTAATATAACTGTTGGAAGTTTTTATATTCACTTATCCAAGAAAACGAAGTGTAGGGGAAGTTATGTAATCGGTCACAAATTTGATGCAGAGTTTTCAACGGAATTTCATATGTTGAGCTCGACTCTAATCCCCGATTCTCCCTTCCCTTTTACCGATTCCGCTGAAAATTAATAAGTGTCATCCTTATGGGGTTTTAAATTCACCTATATCATTTTGTGTTGATACATTCATTACAAAGCCAGTTATTAGAGTTTTGAGTTAAGCCCCCCTAATCAACCCTTCCTGTTGGGTAATTTGGCTGAATCAATATGTGACGTCGTTAGAAGGGCCTCGATTCACATTTACAATTTTTTGTCGATACATTCATTCTTCCGAGAGATATCGTGTTCACAGACACACAAACACGAACAGACAGAAACGTTTTTTCATATTTGGAATATAGAAGTTGGAAAACATGAAATTCCGTTAAAATCTCCGCATCGAATTTTTTACCGATTACATAACTTCCCCTATATTTCCTATAGCGAGAAAA
The DNA here is from genome assembly GCA_963662175.1 of Aradus depressus. Taxonomy (NCBI): domain Eukaryota; kingdom Metazoa; phylum Arthropoda; class Insecta; order Hemiptera; family Aradidae; genus Aradus; species Aradus depressus. The sequence continues at coordinate 3,393,881 of OY759215.1, read as the reverse complement.
AATGTCTTTCCTTGTGATAGGGTGGGAGAGGGGAGGAAGTGGGGGCAGCCACATCCGGTCTCTGTTTTTAGCATCAATCAACTAACTTTTACATGCTTTAGAGGCCATCTATAAAATATATATAGTATATGCTTACAAAAATGGCGGAAACGGTTTGTCCCGGGCTGACTTGTGGAGAGGGCTGCTGCAGAACCTGTCCAAACTCTTTGTCCCATCCGGCCCGATCAAAGATGACTGGAGGCAGGAGAGAGATGACGTTCTTCCTGTTGTCTGGCGGCTCTGGGCCTGGCTCCGGACGGCTACCCTGATACAAAACATTAAATCTCTCATCAAGGCCCACTGCTTAGCGTCAAGACTTGAAGGATTGTCACTCTAACTTAGGCTCACCATTTCTTCAACGGTCCAGTCCAATCCCAGACAAAAGGCTCCCCCTCCCCAATTTTTTTACAAGAAAAAAAATATGAAATTTTTGTTGCAGATTAAAAAATGCATTATTTTTTTTTTTTTTAACATTTTTCCTCCATGCACTATTTTTCATTGAAAATTTTATACTTCTGTATACTCAATCTGGTGTTTGGGACAAAATAAATTTAGCGGAATCATAATTTTTTTTATTTTTCTTATTCAATTAATTAATCATAATAATATTTGATTACAATTAATTAAATGTACTACTAGATGTCGCTCGGACTCCGAGATACACGCCGAAAACCGTCCTAAAAAGTCCTACTGAATCCCAAAATTTTAGACGTTTGATTCACGCGAGAACGTTTAGTTCTATCGAAAAATGGTTTCCTTAATAAATTTCCAACTAAAGAAATGCTTGGAAGAAAATTATTGTGCCACAAAGAGCGAACAATGAATCTCCTTAAGAAATATTTCTGAATAAATTGGTATGAAAATAACGAATTTTAAAATATATTTTATTATCTGTAGTTTTTTATTGAAAAGGATGAAAAAAAAAAAAGTGATGTGGACATAATAGGACTATGTTACACCAATCACTGTTTTACAGATCACTCACCCAACCCCCCCTCAAACTGGCATTACTGTGTAAAAGAAAGTAATTCTGAGAGTGATTTCCTAATACCCAGTAATGCCAGTTTGAGAGGGGGGGAGGGGAGAGGGGGGTTGGGAAAGTGATCTGTAAAATAGTGGCTGGCATAAGAAAGTCCTCTTATAGCCACATTATATATTTTTTAAATACTGTATTTTCCACAAGTCAGTATGAAATAATGTCTGTCTGACTGTCCGGGCATCACGCAAAAACGGATGTATTCAGGGTACTTGAAGGGTCTTCCGGCGACAAGGAAAACAAGAAACCGGTACACGTTATGTATATATTTTTGTAGAATTAGATAATATAAAAATTAAACAATTATTTACTTAAAATTCAATAGCTGACTTACGCAGGAATTTTCTCTGGTCCCAGGTTCGAGGGACAATCCTCATAGTCAATTCCCTATCGATACATTAATTACATCGACAGTTATTAAGGTTTTTGAGTTAAGCCCCCTCTTCCTTTTGGCAGATTGGATGAAAATATCTACCAGGGGTTCGGGAAACTTGTTAGAGGTGGGGAAGTATAATGATATGTGATGTGATGGCGGGGACTTACCTCTCTGAGATGAAGAGCCAGCTTCTTGTACTGCTCCAGGTAGATGGTGAGAGTGTGCGGGCCGTATATAGTGGATGCGCCTTCATATCGTTGCACCTGCAACCCACAAAACGGTCATCACCTTTGGAGGGTACATATTGAGGCGGGAGAACGATGGCGGCCAGGCGTACAGATATCCCGACGGAGGTCCTTGAAGCTCACGTATCGATTGTATCGGGTACTTCGTTATGATTAATTTTAAGCAATATATATATATATATATATATATATATATATATATATATATATATATATATATATATATATAATAATAATAAAAAAACAATAAAATTTGAAAGTTATGAATGAGATAATGTATTGGGCGTAAGTAACAAATAAATCAAATTTAATAAAATACAATATTATTAAAAACATACTGAAAATAATAAAAAGCCTTATAAAATAAAAATACAATTTATTCTTAATAAGGATATAAAACTACTGGAGACTATTCGTATTCCCACAATATTTCACTATTTTTTTTTTTTTTTTTTTTTTTTTTTTTTCACCTTTATTACTTAATTTCCAACTATGAATTACTTCACAACTAGGAAATATGAACACAACAAAGAAAAACAGTAACACCACTTGAGTCTCTTGATGAGACGGCTGGTCAACACCACCGCCTCCTCAGGGGTCCTCCTCAGGCAGGAGGTCACGCGGCCAACGACGATTCAGTCGCCGAGGAGGTCTGCCCGGCAAGGACCGGACCGACATTGCTTCCACCAGTGTGTTTGGATGTGACGTGAATTTGTTGTGCAAATTTGTGTATAATTGTTGTCTAACTTCGTGTAAGAATGGTATGTTCAGGTCATGATGTAATGTTATGTTTGATACGTAGTAAGGGCATTGTGTGATTGTTCGGAGGATTTTATTTTGGATGGCTTGAATTCTTTTGGTGTGTGAGGGCTTAGCTGAACCCCAGAGCTGAACGCCATACGTCCAGATGGGTCTGATAACGGTCTTGTAAACACCCAGTTTGTGGTTGAGGCGAAGTTGAGATCGCTTGTCTAGTAGTCTTTTGAGTAGTCCAAATCGCCGTTTCATTTTCTGTCGAGTCTGTGAAACATGTTTATTCCATGTCAGTCGTCTGTCAAGATAGAGTCCTAAGTATCGTACGTCTTTGTCATGTTTCAGAGGGACATTATTCAGCCATACAGTTGGGCAGTCACCGCGCCTCAAGGCGAATGTAACATGAAGGGATTTGATCTCATTTATTTTTACCTTCCACAGATGCAACCAACCCTCTAGAAGGTTCACTATTTTAAAACACTTTTTGCAAGTCGCTGAGACGGAATCGTTCTTAGTAACATAAATCCATACCTTCGCCGTAGGACGAGGCATTATAATTTGTAATTGACAAAATGAAATGTAACAATAAAATATAATACTGAAATTGTATTCACGTTCACGATTCTGTTCAAAATCAAACAAACGTATACCTCATAAACGATAAACCATTTAATGTAAATAAGGTAAGAAACTGCGTGATCACATCACACGTGAGGTTATCACCATCGATATATATCATTTGTCCTTGGACCGTAATTTGAGTTCAGTATTTTACTGCAACAAAATAAAAGAAAATTGTATGAAAATAAACGGTGAATGATTTTGATTAATTGAAAAATTTGCATATTTTTTTTTTACATGTTGAAATTTGAAACGAGTATTTTGAATCGATACAAGTAATATCTATTCAATACCAACTTGGTATCGAAAGAAGAGTATCGATACTAAAAGTACTTGGTATCTACTAAAGGTATCGACCCCTACTCAGGGAGTCTAGCTGGAAGGCATGCCGCGATCGACAGGATCTAGTATCTAGGAGGTAGATCATAAAGGAGGGGACGGTCATTGTATGTAAAACCCTTAGCTAACACCAGGAGGCACTAGTGACCACTCTTCAAAGGTAATTGGATTCCTGGCGGACTATCTCCTCGCCCGTAAACCCGCTACTCGTCGCTCCTCGGACCTAAATATTACCTTTAAACTGGAATTAATTAAAATCAAGGATTCCAAGCGGGCGGGGAGAGTGAGTGCCAAGAAATAAAATTAAAATAATAATAATAAAATACAACTTGATGATGATAGTTTGTAACAAACAACAGATCAGCCTTCTGATATATTTATATTTAATTTTTGTTAACGTTTCGCCATTATTCAGGCGTTAACAAAACATTAATGACCAAATAAAACAGTTTATAACCATTATAATTTCCCCTCCGGAATAGAGTTTTATTTAGTAGATAGAACTCCCTCGCAGGGGTCAGATAATACTGAAATTCCGGTGAAAGTACATAACTAAATAACACCGAGGATTCAGGCTCTTAGATAATACTGAAATTCCGGTGAAAGTACATAACTAAATAACACCGAGGATTCAGGCTCAGATAATACTGAAAATCCGGTGAAAGTACATAACTAAATAACACCGAGGATTCAGGCTCTTAGATAATATTGAAATTCCGGTTAAAGTACATAACAGAATTTTTCATCGGTTGCTTACTTTTCCCTCACAGCTACAGACGTAAAAAAAACAAGTTGGTAAATCATAGAGAATGTGCTTCCCCGAGTGTTTAGTTGTTACCTGATACTCCTCGGGGGTGGCAATGTAATCAGCGTATGTGTTACAGAGGCCAGCGATGATGACGTTGTCTGGAGGAACGCCTGGTAGTTGGCTAGCGAGTGTGGTGCGCATGCGCCGACCTGACATAGTTGTGAACTCTCCCGGAACACAGGCTAGCACTACAGGACCCAGTCTGGCCAGCTGGGTGGACACTATACGAGGCTGCCATTCGAACGGGAACTCCATCTATATAAGAACAACAATTAGGAACTTTGAAATAAATACAATAAAACTTATTACTTACTGAGCACAAGTTCGCGTTCGGTTCGAGACCCGGCCGAGGCCCTTAGTTTATTTAATCCGGGAGATAAAATAAACTTAAGTACGCCGTTCTTCGGATGGGACGTTAAGCGATGATCCCGAGTCTGCACAATGTCAGTACACGTTAAAGACCCCTAGGTGAATAAAAATGTCGGGTAGGCAAAATTTATGACTCTCATAGTAGAGTCGGGCTTACGAAAGAGCACTCTGGTAGTAGGCGATATGACCATGTAGTTAAAGCGCCCAGACATGAGTCATATTAACTAATTAGTTATACAAACTATAAATTAGAATAAACTATATACAAATTCTTTGCTATAAACTATATATAAATATATGTACATATAATAAATAGAAAAAATTAAAAATAATAACGAGAGAATCGAGCGTTGCACAAATCTAACCATTTGATACATAACAGGTACATATACCTATATATCAGGTCACAGGAAATAATTTGGTAAGTCTAAATTCGTAACTTTTCAGGGCAGTACTTTTTTACTTTTGCATTAATCCTGTAAATCCAGTTTTTGGAATAAATAAATTATGTTTGCATCATTATTAATCTTACACCTTCTAAATCTATAGGAGTGAATGAAGATGAATATTGTTAATCCTTTCTTGGATTTTCCCTTAGTTACCTAATCATTCCCCGTCACTTACCTAATTATTGACGACATTTACCTAATTTTTAAATAGACAGCTAATTATTTACCATATTTTTTGAAATACTCGTGAATGATGCCTCTCTAATGTGGAGCAAGTTGATTTAATCGAAAACACCCTCTTCACTTGGAATAGTCTGCCGTAATGAATAAATGGTTAAATGCAGTTATCTCGTGAATGATTTCTCAAAGAAGTAGATTAAGTTGATTTAACCGAGAACATACACAATTTTAAGAGATACCAAGAAACCCACATTTTTATAATTCCGAATGTATTAGAGTCCTGAGCTCCCAACTTCTTCACAGTACGCAGATGGCTTGGGAGATGATCGCAGTATGTACACTTAACTCATTTTGGCCATTTTACGACATAACAACTTATTCTGACCATATATATATGACAAGACGGTATATTTTTTCCCTCTATGAACAAGGTATTATAAAAAACAGTTTTTTTAAATACGTACAGAGAGATACGATTTTTTTTCTTAATTTTTGGATGAAGGGAAAACATATAATGTTGGTGGAACTGAACAACAGTCTCCTCATTTACTAGGTCAATTAGTTATTGTGATTCAGGTCCGGGCTTTAACTACATATCACATCGCCAACTCTCGTCGAGCACTCTCTCGTCGCTCTGGTGAACATGAACTCTAGGAGTCCTAAATTTTGCCTACTCATAAGGGAGGGGTTTTTAACAAGTACCTGATAGCGCACAGGCTCGGGACCATCGCTTAAAGTCCCATCCGAAGGACGGCGAGCTCAAGTTTTTTGTTTTTTTGAAGATAGAAGATAAAATAAACTAAGGGAAATGAGGTATAGCTTGGGGAAGTAAAAATATATGGTGATAAAACCACAGAAATCACGCAATGATTCGTCACGTTTGCAAACATTGTTATGACATCAACAGAATATTGTGAAATGCTTGTTCATGGTAACCTCATTGGTAGTGTATTTGTATTTACAAGGAGCACTCGTGTGGGGACAGACTGGTGGAAGATACGTAACCCTGGGTAAAGGAGATGAATACAATAGCGGTACCAGAAGGAACCTGCTCTCTGGAATATCAAGTCTGGGGGTGCTCCGAATAACAACAAAGTGGAAGAATAAAACATAGACATTTCACAAATTTGTCTATCAAGTGTCGTTACCAGGGCATGATCGAGAGGATTCGAGGCTCAAGTCCAGTCAAAAAGTCGAGGCTTAAGTGCAGTCATAAAGTTAAGTCGGGACCCGGAGCCAGTCATTATGGCGAGAGAGTTCTTTAAATAATACCTAAGAATTAGGAAACACTCAAAAATAAACAGGATTGTGGAATATACACATACTAAGGAATATAAACTCCACACACTACTTGTCAATATTTTCATTATATTGGTCAAAATTACACGACTATAGTTTCACCTGTTACGGCATCATCAAGTCGCTCACCGGCGGAAATAGTGGCACAACTCAAAAATAGGTATCTTGGAGGAAATGAAGATTACTAGTCGCAGTAATTTACATTGATATAAATAACAATAATATCAACAAAAATTTTAAGTTTTGTTATGATTACTGGTTTGTTTTCATAGTCCTTATTGATCGATTATATTAAGTTCTACAATTTTCTTTTCGAAATGGCGAAATTTAATAGATGTGCCACTATTGATTAAACTAATTTGAGTAGTTTTTAATAAAAACGTATGTTGTGCCATTTGGATGAGATGGAAATAGTTTGTTTCATATGTTCCAAATAAAAACAGACGGTTCGTATAGTTTTGCTTTATTTAGAAAAATACCATAGTAAAAAATAATACACAACAGTACATGTTTTAGGCTTCAAATAAAGATTATAGTAGCTACTTGTTATGGTTATGAAAACTTATTCTAACCAATGTTTAAATTATTGTCCTTTTACTTCACAACTTAAACTATCATAAAAATGGCTGTGACTTTTTTAAATTGCATTGGTTCGTAATAAATACATACATAAGGTCTTCGTATTTTTTTTTTTTTTGTGATTGGTATTGTGTTATTGTAAGCTCTCTTTAATTGGAAAGCAGGTAAAGGAGAAAGTGGTGTCCTTGTGCGTCTTTCGTTTATTTTGACTATCTTGAAATCAACATTCTTGAAAGAAGTTTTATAGAAAAAACAGTCTATGTGCTCCTTCTCTACTCTGATTATGGTAGCATCACTGAGCTTGAAGTCTTCTCCCATAGAATTTTTGCTAAACTTGTGACAAGTTCGCTCAGCATTTAGACTCGAAAGTTGAAACCTCATTATTGTCAATGAGGTTTAGACTAGACACTTTCCATTTTGGTTCTTCATTACCAACCTTTTGCAACCTATTTTGATAAAATGGATTTTGTGAAATGAATATTACAAGAATAATGCTAAAAATACCTTGATGTAAAATACATTATCTAACTCCTATAATTGATAACATCTTCTGACCCCGGCTATTGTAATCCATATTGAAAATAAACACACTGTCTTTATGCCACAACAAAAACAAATAAATAACAAAACACAGTCTAAACTGGCACAACTAAGAAAAAAAACCGAAATACAAAATCTATACTGGCACAAGTAAGAAAAATAAACAGAACCCACCGTTTATAGTGACACATATAAGAAAAACAAACAAAAAGGAAAGTCTATATTGGCATAACTCAAAATGTGTCACTATTGCAGAAATAAATTGATGCTATTCACTGATGTTATACCGACACAATTCAGAAGGGCCACTATTGCGCACACACAAAGTAACGTCTCTTACCAAAGTCAGAGGACACATTGGAAATGTGCCGGTTTTGCTGCAGCTTTTAAACGAAATTTGTGTAATGCCTTACCGACACATTCGCCACCCCGCGGAAAATATGGGAACTACCTTTGTGCCAGTATTGTTGGAAGAAAGAGCATTAAATTCAAGTTTTGGTACAAGAATTAGTACATATTTTGCTATTTTTGAGATGTGCCACTATTGCCGCCGGTGAGCGAAGTGACATTCACATTCAAACTATAGTCGTGTAATTTTGACCAATATAGTGTAAATATTGACAAGTAGTGTTTGGAGTTTATATTCCTTAGTGTGTGTATATTCCTTTATCCTGTTCATTATGAATTTTCACAAAGTAGACCTGGAATCAGTTTAATACTCAAAAATAAATACATAAATCCAAATCAAACAGCTAAATTTGGTGAAAAAAAAAAAAAAAAAAAAAAATTGTATTTTTATAATAAAGTAGTTATTTCACTTGGCCTACTTTCTATTCATGTCCAGTTAAAAGGGAGGATCAAACAATCCGTTTAGGATTAAAGCAATAACTTTAATATTTGTAGCTCATGCCTGAGCTTCAACTGAGAGTTTATATCGCCTACTAACAGAGGTTTTTTTCGCGACTCTGGTTGACATGAACCTGACTCAAGTGGGGGGTGCTAAATTTGACCTACCCAGGTTTAGTTACCAAAGGTACCTCTCAACACAACTCCTCTACGGCCTATCGTCGTTGATAGTTGGTCACAATGTCGATAATTTACGACCTAACGTTCTTCGGACGAGAGGTAAAGCGATGGTACTGAGCCTGTACGTTGTCAGGTACTTGTTAAAGAATCCCTACCTTAGATGAATAAGCGTGGGGACAGTATTTAGAACTTGTATAGTAGAGTCGGGTTTATGTCCAAAAGAGGAACGAGAGAGCGTTCTAATAGAAGACGATATGATATCAAGTTAAAGCCCGGGCATAAATCACAATAACTCACTATAAAGTAAATGGCTCGTAAGAATTTTCTATACTTCTAATATAGGTATATATGTACAAATATTTAATTTTAAAAAAGGAGCATTGAAACTATCGATGGCTTCCAGTAGACCAAGAAGCCTTCCTATTGGCTACTCCTAATGTCACATGTTCACTATCCCACCTCTCCAGTGGCGAGAAGAATGGGTTTGGGGGCCTGGCATTCGATCAACTCGGGGGTGGGAGGCGCAACAAGGTACGTGAAAGCGTTCCAGAGCGGATTTGTGCTCTTGGTGCCTTGCTTGAAGGAGAACATGCCATGACCATCCGTAGTCCCTGCCGCGAAGCTGTAGCCCATGGAAGCCAAGCAGCCCTTGGTCACAATGTCGATAATTTACGACCTAACGTTCTTCGGACGAGAGGTAAAGCGATGGTACTGAGCCTGTACGTTGTCAGGTACTTGTTAAAGAATCCCTACCTTAGATGAATAAGCGTGGGGACAGTATTTAGAACTTGTATAGTAGAGTCGGGTTTATGTCCAAAAGAGGAACGAGAGAGCGTTCTAATAGAAGACGATATGATATCAAGTTAAAGCCCGGGCATAAATCACAATAACTCACTATAAAGTAAATGGCTCGTAAGAATTTTCTATACTTCTAATATAGGTATATATGTACAAATATTTAATTTTAAAAAAGGAGCATTGAAACTATCGATGGCTTCCAGTAGACCAAGAAGCCTTCCTATTGGCTACTCCTAATGTCACATGTTCACTATCCCACCTCTCCAGTGGCGAGAAGAATGGGTTTGGGGGCCTGGCATTCGATCAACTCGGGGGTGGGAGGCGCAACAAGGTACGTGAAAGCGTTCCAGAGCGGATTTGTGCTCTTGGTGCCTTGCTTGAAGGAGAACATGCCATGACCATCCGTAGTCCCTGCCGCGAAGCTGTAGCCCATGGAAGCCAAGCAGCCCTTCACCTGAAACATGGATAACGTTCACTGTGAGACTCCAGTATGAGTACAATAGGTATAGCTGGATTCTTTCGATCAAAAGAAGACAAGAATTAATCAGGATCCAGTGACGTGTCTACCCCCACTCAAAGATAAAACAAAACAATACGGAGGAATATCAGTTAACACAGTGAAGGGTTCCGTAGTCGTACATTGCCTTAATGTATTAATTATAAACATTTTTTTATTATAATGTTCAGAAATATAGTTTCTTCCAACGTCACAGTCATGAGTCATGAAAATTCTGTGATTTCGTAAATGAATTTAATTCACCTAAGCACTGAATAGCAAAAGAATTTTTTTTTAATGTTTAAGGAAGTTATTACTTGTAGTTTCTTCATATAACTAAAGCCCGTAGTTAACTAAAGCTGAAGAAAAGAGTTTTTTAATTTACAAATTAGATCTAATTTTTTTTTTTTTTTTCGCAGAATTTCATTGGCAGAATTTTATTTGTTGTTGCACATTTTTGGCCTTTTTATCGCATGCTTTTTAATTTTTTTACTGCACGCAATCCGGGCTTTACATATAAAAAAACTCAAAATCAAAGCAATCAAAATTTCAAGTTTTCATTATTTCGACAATAGTTCACTTAAACATTTCAAAATCTTAAACTGATAAACTTTTATTATATTATTTGATCAGGAATAATTAAGTTGATTGGAAAATATTTCATTTGAAACTGTTGTCAAATAACTTATGTGTTACTACTGTACTTTTCTGGGATGTCGAAATATTTTTTTTTCGGCATTTTTTCCAGAGGTGTCTTCTTTTTTGACAATATTTCGGGACACTTTCACGTCTCGAACGAATTTGGTTCATAGTGACCAGAAAAAGAGACGTGAAAGTGTCCCGAAATATTGTCAAAAAAGACACCTCTGGAAAAAATGCCGGAAAAACTCAACAAATAAATAACTTATGGGAAAATAAATAAAGTTATTAAATTTTATTGACAAAAAAAGCTGTTTTTGACATTTTATTGGCGAATATAAATTAATAAATTATTCGAAATATCGGATAATTTTTGTTATTAGTTACTCAAATAAAAAATGGTCAAGTGCACAAGTGCAGTATATTTCACAGCCATATATGGTTATGATCTTCAGACGGTATTCTGCGCATGCCCCTGTCAACTGAAAAGTGACATAAAATAGAACGGGTTCTATCTCCTTATTCCCAGAACAGTTTTCAATAATTATCTATTTTCTGTCACAATTTTTGGTTGCAATTTGAAAATGTTCATTTTTATTGTACATTTTCAATTGAGGATAAAGTAATAGTGTGAAAACAGATTAAGGCAGTGGTGAGATTACCTGAATGAGAGATCCGTTGGGGTGAATGTAAGGGACACTCTGAGAGGGCATGTCAACGTACTGATGGACCACGGACAGAGGGCCAACCACCTCCCTGTCGGAGTTCCGCCAAGCCTCCTAAACAGAACAGCAAACATGGCTACAGGGGAGAGCAGCAGGTATACCCATGAGAATTTCTGAAGAACAGTTGAAATTATAGAAAAAAATCTCAAGAAACCTCTGCCAAGGAATTCCACGAAGCTTCCTCGCGAGTAAACCGTCTTTTGACTAATGTTCAGTTGATAATTACGATAATTATTATCTGAGTTTTGTTGAGCGAAAGCCTTTTTTATCATTACAAATGTGGTAAGACAAAAAGTTTTACCTTAACATAATTTTTACAAATATTTGAGTTTTATTTATTTAGTTTTAAATAAAAATAATTTAGTTGTTCATTATATAACATTATATAATCAAATAGAGAAAATACAAAAATTATAAAATTATATTTTTCAAAAACATGGAGGTACTTTATTTATTCCCGTTGATTCGTTGTATTTGTGACCCATATCGTTGATGTGTTTAACGAATGTAAATTTTCCATATTTTTTTCCTTATTTCAGATGTGTGTTCTTTCTTTTACCCGTTCCACTATCTACATGAACACAGATCGCAGAAATGCATCCGGATAACTTCCCCAAGATGCAGTATTATGGCTACCAATAGAGACGAAAACTTTAACCTAGGGTTGCCATCCGTCTTAATTTGTATACTCAGTGATAATACAAGGCGAAATATATATTAGAATTAAGAATTATCAATAATGAACACTACCATCTAAGTTATAGCGAAACAGAAAATTAATTCGAGTAAGCCAAGAGAAAAACATATGATAATTTTAGGCAAATTTCTTGATTATTAGGAAATCTTTCAATTGTATTCAGTTAGTTATCTCTGTTTCATGACTTAAAACAAATTATATTTTTAAACATTAAATAATATTGTCATTTTTGGAATTTTTTCTATTTTTGAAAATGTTATTTTGAAAGTCAAAAGTGGGTACCTGTGGGTGAAGGACTGTCTCAAAGAAGTTTTGGAAGTAATAGCAATTATCCCGGTAAGTTTTTTGTCCCACTGTACGATGAGTATTAGCTATTTTGATGAAGTTGTAGCTCTAGTTGGACCCACAATCGTCCGACAGCAGGCAGGAGTTGGTTAGTATGAAATGGTTTTGGAAGAGGGAGTGACCTACGCAACACTAAACACAAGAAAATCCTGTAATGGCCACATCACATTTTTTTTTAAATGTTGAAGTAACACAATCTGCGCTGTCTCACTGTACAAGTATATCTCTATTCTGTATAAGTCCTGGAACCTGAATAGGCAAATAGAGGCGGAAGACTGGAGTTAAACATGTTACTACTGGAAGCTGCTCACCCAAGCTTTGTCAGCCATCCTGGAAGCGATGATGTAGGTACTCTCGAACATGTCCCGGCCAGGACCGAAGGCGATACACGTGTCCTTGTGATCTGCACAGGAGGAGGTCTTCAAGTCGCACGGCTTCCCAGAGGGGACACAGCGGGGCCCCGCGATGTTCGGGGATACATCCCCGAGGTTGGTAGAAGCAAACGCAGCCACGAACGGTCCCTGTTCCACAAAAAACAGCAAACACATCTTTATATAGGGGTTTTTGATAAAACAATTTTTTAATATAAAATACCAGATATTATCCTGTTTTAGACTTCTTGGAGCTAGGCGGGACTAGTGGACTTACTTGTTAAATAAGTAATACAGATGATCAGTCCAACATAGTTTATTTCTAACACAACTAGTTTCGTAAAACTAGTTTCTTCAGGTGGTGAATCTTATTAGAGACGCGGTCGTAGGACTGGAAACATATCAGGGACCAGCTGGACACTCTCACTCCTCAACATGTCAGTTTGACGAAACTAGTTGTATTAAAAATAAGCTATGTTGGACTGATACATCTGTATTACGAGAGGCACTTAGGGTTTTTTATCTGGGAGGTGAAAAAGACCTTAAGCACACTGTCCTTCGGATGGGACATTAAGCGATGGTCCCGAGCCTGTACAAAGACACCTAATCAAAAACTTAAGCCTCCCATAATTATAGTCGGGCTCATGTCCACCAGAGCGCTCTGGTAGTAGGTCTTCTGGTAGTTAAAGCCCGGGCCTGAGTCACAATAACTAACTAGTCGTGATTTATAAAGAGATATAAAATATATATATGAGGTCTTCAGTGCAATAACGGACTAAGACACACATTTTTCATATTTGAGTTAATGGCATTAATAGCAATCATACACCATAAAGTTCAATACAAAAATGGTCTAAGCGCCACTTTTACTTTATATTCATTAGACGGAGCACCTAAACCGTTATTGCATTTTAAAGATTTAAATATTTTTAAGAGCAAGAATGGACTAAAGCGGGTTAGTAAAAATGCGTGGCTTAGTCCTTTATTGCACGAAAGGCCTAAATTATCACTGATGACACTTAGATTGTCTATTCATCCACATGTATACACGTTATGTTAATTGATTAATCAATACAGCTCATTGATATGTATTTGCCAGGTTGGGGGTGTACAATGCCTTGCTGAGTTCACTTAAATCTGAAACAGGACAGCACGTGTACTGGACAAAATGAACCTCCTGTCTGTGTCTGTACTGGGAGGGGGGAGAAAGAAACATTATATTACTTAATTTTTATTAAAATAAAAATGTATCTACTGTATTTATTACTATTATTATTTTGTACTCATATATTATCAAGTATTTATTTATTATTTTTTTATTAATTTCATTACATTTTTTTAATAGTATTTTTTTTTTTTGGCCTTATGGTCGATTCATATTAGCCAAATAGTATTGTTATTAATAATAACATGTGTGCCAGACTCTAAGAGTTAATATCTGTTTATGTACCTAATCTATAAGCTACCTTAATGTATACATTCTTATGACGTATCCTCTTACCATGGTTTAACGTAATTAAATAAATATTATTATTATTATTATTATTAGCCTTTTAATCGCAGCCTGCCCCCCACAACCTAACGCGGACTTCCTACCGCTAAGGTAAAGAGCAGCGCGATGCTCTACATTACATGATGTAAAATAAAATAAGTCAACTTCTAAGTTGAGGAACGCGGACACATTGTGGAAACTTGTAATAAATAAATAAAACAAACTTATTTCGAAATATTGTCTATTCCACTAAAGATATATATATAACTACCGGTTTCGGCCTTATACCATCGTCAGATCTAGTTATGAACTAAGTTAGTTTGCAGAGAGCGACCCTTCAAATACATCTCAGGTGAAGGGGTGCTATTAAAACTTGGGAGTCCCCCGGCTGTACCGTTAGCTATCTCATGAAATATTCCCTAACAAAATTTAGTTCTAAATTTACATAAAACAATATCATTAGACTAATACGTGGAAAAATAACAAATAAATAAGTAAAAATACAAATAACTAATAAAAATAGAAATAACATTAAGATTTAAAATAAGTCAGTATAAATGGGTAGATTACAGGCTAGAGCACTATCAGCCCCCTAACCCCAGGCTCAAGCCCTATTATTCTTATGACGTATCCTATTACCATTTTATGGATTAACGGAAATAAATATTATAACTATTATGAGTTCCTCCTAACCCCGTCCCTCAGGCCAGAGGCCTGTCAGCCCCAGCCGTACCTTCCCAATGGGCTGGGCCTTGTTAAGTCGCTTCTCAAACATGATGGAGGCCAGACCCACGTTGTCACTGGACACGAGCTGGTTCGTGTTGTTCATCGAGGTTGGATGCACAGCGAACCACGTGATCACACCCATCGGATCCCCACTCTTCGAGTAGAATTTCAATTGTGTGAAAGTTTTGTCAACGTCGTACTGGAACCTGCAAACAAACAATCATTATAGACATGGCGTCTGTGTTCCGTAGTTGAGACACTTCTCGCGTCTCTTCTCGAGCAGCAAGAGACAGAGATAAGAGGGGTGTATTACCTGGCACGCTCCTCGGGTGGGTTCTCCAGATAGGACGTAGGACTCCTGTTGATAGATGCGTCCGGAACATCCCCTCGACCCAGCTCTATCCAACCATCCTTCAGACACTCGTGTGCCCGGATGATACTCTACGCACATAAGACAAGCAATCAATTCAAAGACCAATTTATATGGGGTCAGTCGATGTGAATATGAGAAACTAAAACAAAGTTTCATTTATTAATTACCGGAACGCGAACCGAGGGAATTGTTTTACACAATTTTTTAAGTATGTTTTATACTTTGTTCCCTCAGAGTGCCTACGCGATTCTGGTGATTTGTATGGCATTTGAATAGACGAAATCTCCCGAGTAACATAGACTATATGGCATTCCCATAAATTGCCAACACTGGCCGCCATACTGTCAAACCCTAAAAATCAAAAAGCCAAATAAAACCAAAGGAATGAGGTATCAAATTAAAAGGCTCAGAAAAACTATTTCAAAAATATATGTATGTTGAGGTTTGTTTCCAAAATAAAATAAATTAATTAAAAACAAACAAAAAAACTGACTACGAAAAAAAGTCAAATATCACCCAAAAAGCAATAAGAGTGAATAAGTATATAATTGGAACAACTCACTGCAACACAAAATTAACCTTAGATTTGTTCTAAAATTATAAAGAACATTCGCAGAAACCATGTTTGGGAGATCTCTTTATATTATATACGGCGTAAAAAACTGGCGCCTAACCACCGTTTTTGAAAATTTTCTGTACATTTTTTAAAATATATTTTCAGCGAACCACACAACCCACTTCTGACCTCAGATAGAAGCTTGATCCGCTGAATTGACAATCGACCTTAATGAAGGCCTCCAGATGGATTAGTGGGAGACTGTCTGTGGATAATTGTTGAATGAGTGGATTGGCCTGATGATGCGGTTTGTCCTGGAAATGTCGATGTCATGTCCTGATAACGGCACAAATGGGAAGATCATTATGCAATGTGGGATTAGAAATGTGACGTAGTATAATGGATTCCAGTGTCTGAAGACGTAAGTTTCATTTCTTCGCTGATACCTACATATCGGTAAGTTCAGATGTGTTTTCTAGTGTTGTAGATATAAATTTTATTATCTAAGGATAATTTCGATCGTTCTCCGATGATTGATTTCAGTCGTTTGAGAGAGAAGAGCAAGGAATTCAAGGAAATTCTTCGAGGAACTCCGGCTTTGATCTCGCAAAATTGAGAAGACAAGGTGCCCTCAGACACTCTATAAGTTTCTATCTTCTAGGAATTATTTAATAATCTACATTAATAAAGTTGAAACGGGGTATGTGATCAATTTTTCATGAAATTTCACAAGAAGCACCCTAATGAGCGTGTTTAAGATATAAGGCATGTCAAAATGTTAAAGTGCGGGAGGGGACATAAGATGAGTCTTTTAGCTCTTTAGTAGAACTAAAAATGACTTTCCAACGTTATTAATACTTGGTGACCTATATATATAGGCGGGGAGGGAAGGCATTGTGGGTTTTGATTTTTGACTAAAATAAATAAATTTTTTGGATGAAAAAAATTGTATTTTGTTTGTGTTTTTAATAGAAATTTTGTGATAGCTCTAACTCGGAAACTGTTGTAGTCATGAACTTGAAAATTGAAATGAAGATGCGTGTCAACTTAGATCAAATTAGATTATGGCCAAAAAAACCATTTACTTCGGAGCCTAAGTACAGTTCACAAGATACTGTTTGTATCCGTTAACTATCGAGATGAAAAATGTATGATGCTACTCTTGTATATCCAGACAACATTTTTAAAAAAAATATTCATCTACAAAAATATCACTGCGGACAGACTTAGTATAAATTCTCATTTTCTAGAATATTCTCCCCAATTTACTTATCAAATTAACAAGAAAGTTTACCTTACCCTAGTGATTCCAGAAACGTAGGCCTCGAAGGTTTGTGGTACGAATCCCCAGGAGTTGAGATCGAACAAGATGTCCATCAGAAAGCCGCCGGGGGTGGAGTGTGTGTGAGTTCCGCTCAACATCACGTTCTCTCTGGTGTACATCTCATCCCCAAACTTCTTCCGTAGTCTCTTCAGCACCTGTATACGAATATATGCATATATATAAATACATAGGTAATATGAAATTAAAGTTTTGTACGTACTTGGTCGGAATGGTTCCTTTTGTTTGATCAGAAATCCGTTTCATAATATTATTATATATTACATATAGAAATAAAGAAAACGTATGTTTTTTAAAAAATATTGTCTATTTCACAAATAATATATAATATGGGAGTACTTTCGGTATTGCTACCATCTTCAGCCACGACTTAACAAATACTAAATTGAAGTTCAACTAGGTACCTAGTTTACAATCCAAGCGGTAGGTAGGTATCCTTTTTCAGCCCCTACGGGGTTTTCCTATCCTTTCTGTACAGTTAATATTTGAAATATGGAAAAACATAAAAAATGACATTTCGTCCCAAATTGGGATCTTAAAATAAAAAATTTGAAATACTATATGTTGATTAAATGCATATATGAAGTGAATTAAAGATAACAATTGTTAATATATGAATAAAAATAAAATAAAAAGTTTTATAAAATAAAATATACAGTTTTTTGAGAGAGTAAGTACGTACACACAGAGACTGGAGGATTATATTATTGGCGATAAAAGGGGTGAGTATTTGAGATTGGTCTGATCGTTCATACAATTTCCTTTTTGTAGCGCTCTGTTTATTTCTAGTTGTTCCAGTGAGTTGAGTAATGTACCTTTGTCACAAAAATGTAGGTATTGTATGCCTGTATTTATGTCGAAATGGTGTTTGTTTTCGTTGACGTGTTGTGCGAATGTTGATTTTACTGAGTTATATGATGCGTCGGTGTTAAGCCCTATTTCTGATATGTGTTCTTTTACCCTATTTTTAAATTGTATTCTTATCAAGTGTTTCACAATATCTCTGCATAAATGTTAAGTATTATTATACAGAAGCCTAAGAGACATCACTTCAATTTCTGTCTGTATAATATTTAAGTACCTATTATGTAAAATGTATTTTACAGAGGTACTTTATTTCTACAGAGGTAATAGGTACTTTATATTTTTACAGAGGTACTTTATTTCTACAGAGGTAATAGGTACTTTATATTTTTACAGAGGTACTTTATTTCTACAGAGGTAATAGGTACTTTATATTTTTACAGAGGTACTTTATTTCTACAGAGGTAATAGGTACTTTATATTTTTACAGAGGTACTTTATTTCTACAGAGGTAATAGGTACTTTATATTTTTACAGAGGTACTTTATTTCTACAGAGGTAATAGGTACTTTATATTTTTACAGAGGTACTTTATTTCTACAGAGGTAATAGGTACTTTATATTTTTACAGAGGTACTTTATTTCTACAGAGGTAATAGGTACTTTATATTTTTACAGAGGTACTTTATTTCTACAGAGGTAATAGGTACTTTATATTTTTACAGAGGTACTTTATTTCTACAGAGGTAATAGGTACTTTATATTTTTACAGAGGTACTTTATTTCTACAGAGGTAATAGGTACTTTATATTTTTACAGAGGTACTTTATTTCTACAGAGGTAATAGGTACTTTATATTTTTACAAAGGTACTTTATTTCTACAGAGGTAATAGGTACCTACTTTATATTTTTACAGAGGTACTTTATTTCTACAGAGGTAATAGGTACTTTTTAAATTTTTACAGAGATATTGTGAAACACTTAATAAAAAATATAAAGAAAACGAATGTTTTTTAAAAATATTGTTTACTAGCAGTAATGCCCGGCGTTGCCCGGGGAACTTTGAATTTTCTCTCAATATCTCCTGTAAGTCTATTCAATCCTTCGACACCACATTCATGATGTTATAATTTTCGATTATTCATACGGAATAAGGCTTATAGTCCTTCAACTATAGTAACGCTAGTAAGTTTTTAAGACCCCTAGGCACCACAGCTAGTATGCGCCTTTCAACGGCGGAAACCCCAGCTAGTGATTACTTGGCATCGCTGGGCACCGCAGCTAGTAAGAAGTTAGGAACGCTGGGCATTGCACCTAGTATGTGCCTTGCGACGGCGGACCCCACATTTAGTACGTAGTTAGGAACGCTGGGCACCACGGCTAGTATGTTCCTTGCGACGGCGGACCCTACAGCTATTACGTAGTTAGGAACGCTGGGCACCACAGCTAGTAAGTGTCTTGTAACGGCGGACCCCACAGCTAGTGTTAGGAACGCTGGGCATCTCAGTTAGTATGTGCCTTGCGACGGCGGACCCCACAGCTAGTACGATATTAGAAACGCTGTGCACCACAGCTTGTAAATGCCTTGCAACAGCGGACCCCACAGCGAATACATAGTTACTACTACATGTGAAATTCATGACAATCCGATTACCCTTTAATCAGTCAGCATTTTTTTATGCTTTGCCCCCCCCCCCTGTTAAATTTTTGAAGATGTCACATAGTGTATTTTTCTATTTGGCCATCAAGAATACTACATAAGAAATTCCATGACAATCCGATCATCCGTAAATGATCTATCACTATCTTCAAATTTACGCCTACCCCACAACCCCCCTCCCGTTCAAAACTTTGGGACGCCACACACCTATTTTTCCTTTTTGGCTTTTAAAAATACTACATGTGAAATTTCATGACAATTCGACCATTAGTTAATGAGTTAGCACTATTTATATACTTAGGCCCCCCTTACTACCCCCCTTCCCGATCAAAATTTTGGGACGCGACATAGCCTATTATTCAATCGGGCTCAAAAGAATGCTACATGTGAAGTTTCATAAAAATCCGTCCAGCTGTATGGGCGTGATGCTGGAACAAACATACAAACACACAAACCCCGTTTCAGCTTTATTAATATAGACTTAAACGTTCCGCTCAACATAGGGTACGTGACATCACCCAACACTCCTGCCAACTTCCTACTACCATCTCCGAAGCCCAATTATTCCACATTTCTTCCTTGATAATTTTAGTTGGAACCAAACGGTAACTTATTTTACCATACATATGGAGTCTACCGAGCTCAGGATCGCCATTTAGAAATCTAGCCAAGTCACTTAGCTCAGATATTTTAATCGGGAAGATAAAAATAAATTTAAGCACGTCGTCCTTCGGATTGGGCTTTAAGCTATGATCGAGGGCCTTTTTGTATGTCAGGTACTGGTTAATGAGTCGTATGTTATGTATCTAAATCTGGGTAGCTGAAATTTCATTTACGTTAAAAATAACTTGAGCACATCGTCCTTAGGATTGGACTTCAAGCTATGATCGAGGGCCTTTTTGTATGTCAGGTACTGGATAATGAGTCGTATGTTATGTATCTAAACCTGGGTAGCTGAAATTTCACTTAGGTTAAAAATAAATTTGAGCACGTCGTCCTTCGGATGGGACTTCCCCGATATATCTGAATCTGTATATCAGTTTTAACAAATATTAAATCTAAAAACTGTTAAAAAGCAAGAAATTTGATGAATGGGATTTCGCCCGACTTTTTCGAAAAACATTTTTATTTCGATTTTTGTGTAGGATTCAGATAATTCGGTTGTTCATCAGTTTTAACAAATATTAAAACTAAAAACCGTTTAAAAGCGAGAAATTTGAAGAATGGAGTTTACCGAGCTCAGGATCGTCATTTAGAAATCTAGCCAAGTCACTTAGGTCAGATGTTTTAATCGGGAAGATAAAAATAACTTTGAGCACGTCGTCCTTCGGATGGGACTTTCCCGATACATCTGAATCTTTCTTTGGTTGACCATCTTCGTTTCTGGATGCTGCCTATCTACTAACATAGCTGTATTAATTTGCAACAGCGGACACCACAGCTAGTACGAAGTTAGGAACCCTGGGCACCACATCTAGTATGTGCCTTGCAACAGCGGACCCCACAGCTAGTACGAAGTTCGGAACGCTGAGCACCACATCTAGTATGTGCCTTGCAACAGCGGACCCCACAGCTAGTACGAAGTTCGGAACGCTGGGCAACACAGCTAGTATGTGCCTTGCAACAGCGGACCCCACAGCGGACACCACAGCTAGTACGAAGTTCGGAACCCTGGGCACCACATCTAGTATGTGCCTTGCAACAGCGGACCCCACAGCTAGTACGAAGTTCGGAACGCTGGGCAACACAGCTAGTAAGTGTTTTGTAACAGCGGACCCCATAGATACTACATAGTTAGGAACGCCGGGCAACACAGCTAGTAAATGTCTTGCAACAGTGAACCCCACAGCGAATACACAGTTACTACTACTACATGTGAAATTCATGACAATCCGATTGCCCTTTAATCATTCAGCATTATTTTTATGCTTAGCCCCCCCCCTCCAAATTTTTAAGATGTCACATAGTGTATTTTTCTATTTGGCCATCAAGAATACTACATGTGAAATTCCATGACAATCCAATCATCCGTTAATGACCTATCACTATCTTCAAATTTAGGCCTACAATCATAACCCCCCTCCCGTTCACAATTGTTTGATGTCAAACACCCTATTTTTCTATTTGGCCTTTATGAATACTACATGTGAAATTTCGTGACAATCCGATCATCCGTTAATGACTTATCACTATACTTATACTTAGGCCCCCATCAATCCATCCTCCCGTTCAAAATGTTGTGACTTATACACCCTATATTTCTATTTGGCTTTTAAGAATACTACATGTGAAATTCCATGACAATACGACCAACCGTTAATGAGCTACCACTATATTTATACTTTGCCCCCCCCCCCCCACAACCCCCCCTCCCGTTCAAAACTTTGGGACGCCACACACATTATTTTTTATTTGGCCTTCAGGAATACTACATGGGAAATTTCGTGACAATACGAACAACCGTTAATGAGCCAGCTCTATATTTATATTTAGCCCCCCCCCCCCAAACCCCCCACCCGTTCAAAACTTTGGGACGCCACACAAATTATTTTTCTATTTGGCCTTCAGGAATACTACATGTGAAATTTCGTGACAATCTGACCAACCGTTAATGAGCCAGCTCTATATTTATATTTAGCCCCCCCCCAAACCCCCCACCCGTTCAAAACTTTGGAACGCCACACACAATATTTTTTAATTTGGCCTTTAAGAATACTACATGTGAAATTTCATGACAATCTGATCATCCGTTAAAGATCTATCACTATCTTTATATTTAGGCCTACGCCCACAACCCCCCCTCCCGATCAAAACTTTGGGACGCCACACACCTTATTTTTCTATTTGGCCTTCAGGAATACTCCATGTGAAATTTCGTGACAATCCGACCAACCGTTAAAGAATTAGCTCTATATTTATACTTAGACCCCCCCACAACCCCCCCTCCCGTTCAAAACTTTGGGACGCCACACACCTTATTTTCCTATTTGGCTTTTAAAAATACTACGTGAAATTTCATGACGATTCGCCCATTAGTTAATGAGTTAGCTCTATATTTATACTTAGGTCCCCCCACAACCCTCCCTCCCGTAAAAACTTTTGTGCCGTCACACCGCCTATTTTTTTATTTGGTCTTCAGGAATACTACATGTGAAACTTCGTGACAATCCGACCAACTGTTAAAGTGTTAGCTCTATATTTATACTTAGGCCCCCCCACAACCCCCATCCGTTCAAAACTTTGGGACGCCACACACCTTTTTTTGCTATTTGGCTTTTAAAAATACTACATGTGAAATTTCATGACGATTCGCCCATTAGTTAATGAGTTAGCTCTATATTTATACTTAGGCCCCCCCACATCCCCCCCTCCCGTTCAAAACTTTGGGACGCCACACACCTTATTTTTCTATTTGGCCTTCAGGAATACTCCATGTGAAATTTCGTGACAATCCGACGAACTGTTAAAGAGTTAGCTCCATATTTATACTTAGGCCCCCCTTACAACCCCCCCTCCCGATCAAAACTTTGGAACGCCACACACCTTTTATTCCTATTTGGCTTTTAAAAATACTACATGTGAAATTTCATGACGATTCGCCCATTAGTTAATGAGTTAGCTCTATATTTATACTTAGGCCCCCCACAACCCCCCCTCCCGTTCAAAACTTTGGGACGCCACACACCTTTTTTTCCTACTTGGCTTTTAAAAAGACTACGTGTGAACTTTCATGACAATTCGCCCATTAGTTAATGAGTTAGCTCTATATTTATACTTAGGCCCCCCTTACAACCCCCCCTCCCGATCAAAACTTTGGGACGCCACACACCTTTTTTTCTTGTTTGGCTTTTAAAAAGACTACCTGTAAAATTTCATGACCATTCGCCCATTAGTTAATGAGTTAGCACTATTTTTATACTTAGGCCCCCCCACAACCCCCCTCCCGTTCAAAACCTTGGGACGCCACACACCTTTTTTTCCTATTTGGCTTTTAAAAATACTACATGTGAAATTTCATGACGATTCGCCCATTAGTTAATGAGTTAGCTCTATATTTATACTTAGGCCCCCCCACATCCCCCCCTCCCGTTCAAAACTTTGGGACGCCACACACCTTATTTTTCTATTTGGCCTTCAGGAATACTCCATGTGAAATTTCGTGACAATCCGACGAACTGTTAAAGAGTTAGCTCCATATTTATACTTAGGCCCCCC
The DNA here is from genome assembly GCA_963662175.1 of Aradus depressus. NCBI lineage: Eukaryota > Metazoa > Arthropoda > Insecta > Hemiptera > Aradidae > Aradus > Aradus depressus. Next base: position 3,369,982 of record OY759215.1, on the reverse strand, counting down.
TTACAACCCCCCCTCCCGATCAAAACTTTGGAACGCCACACACCTTTTATTCCTATTTGGCTTTTAAAAATACTACATGTGAAATTTCATGACGATTCGCCCATTAGTTAATGAGTTAGCTCTATATTTATACTTAGGCCCCCCACAACCCCCCCTCCCGTTCAAAACTTTGGGACGCCACACACCTTTTTTTCCTACTTGGCTTTTAAAAAGACTACGTGTGAACTTTCATGACAATTCGCCCATTAGTTAATGAGTTAGCTCTATATTTATACTTAGGCCCCCCTTACAACCCCCCCTCCCGATCAAAACTTTGGGACGCCACACACCTTTTTTTCTTGTTTGGCTTTTAAAAAGACTACCTGTAAAATTTCATGACCATTCGCCCATTAGTTAATGAGTTAGCACTATTTTTATACTTAGGCCCCCCCACAACCCCCCTCCCGATCAAAATTTTGGGACGCCACATAGCCTATTATTCAATCGGGCTCAAAAGAATGCTACATGGGAAGTTTCATAAAAATCCGTCCAGCGGTTTGGGCGTGATGCTGGAACAAACATACATACACAAACCCCGTTTCAGCTTTATTAATATAGATTTCACAAGATATATAAATTATATGGGGGTACTTTCGGTATTGCTACCATCTTCAGCCACGTGAAATCTATATTAATAAAGCTGAAACGGGGTTTGTTTGTTTGTTTGTTTGTATGTATGTATGTATGTTGTATGTATGTTTGTTCCAGCATCACGCCCAAACGGCTGGACGGATCTTCATGAAACTTCACATGTAGCATTCTTTTGAGCCCGATTGAATAATAGGCTATGTGGCGTCCCAAAATTTTGAACGGTAGGGGGGTTGTAAGGGGGGCCTAAGTATATAAATAGTCCTACCTCATTAACGGTTGGTCGGATTTTCACGAAATTTCACATGTAGTATTCTTAAAGGCCAAATTGAAAAATACTGTGTGTGGCGTCCCAAAATTTTAAATGGGAGGGGGGGTTGTGGGCGTAGGACTAAATATAAAGATAGTGATAGATCTTTAACGGATGATCAGATTGTCATGAAATTTCACATGTAGTATTCTTAAAGGCCAAATTGAAAAATATTGTGTGTGGCGTCCCAAAATTTTAAATGGGAGGGGGGCTAAGTATAAATATAGAGCTAGCTCATTAACGGTTGATCGTATTGTCACGAAATTTCCCATGTAGTATTCCTGAAGGCCAAATAGAAAAATAAGGTGTGTGGCGTCCCAAAGTTTTGAACGGGAGGGGGGGTTGTGGGGGGGCCTAAGTATAAATATAGAGCTAGCTCATTAACGGTTGGTCGCATTGTCACGAAGTTTCACATGTAGTATTCCTGAAGACCAAATAAAAAAAAAAGGTGTGTGGCGACCCAAAGTTTTGAACGGGAGGGAGGGTTGAGGGGGGGGGGGGGGGGGGCTAAGTATAAATATAGAGCTGGCTCATTAACGGTTGGTCAGATTGTCACGAAATTTCACATGTAGTATTCCTGAAGGCCAAATAGAAAAATAGGCGGTGTGACGGCTCAAAATTTTGTACGGGAGGGGGGGTGGTGGGGGGGGGGGGGGGCTAAGTATAAATATAGAGCTAGCTCATTAACGGTTGATCGTATTGTCACGAAATTTCCTATGTAGTATTCCTGAAGGCCAAATAAAAAAATAAGGTGTGTGGCGTTCCAAAGTTTTGAACGGGAGGGGGGGTTGTGGGGGGGGGGGGGGCTATGTATAAATATAGAGCTAGCTCATTAACGGGTGGTCGCATTGTCACGAAGTTTCACGAGAAGTAAAAAAAAAGGTGTGTAGCGACCCAAAGTTTTGAACGGGAGGGGGGGTTGTGGGGGGGGGGGGGGGGGGGCAAGGATAAATATAGTGGTAGCTCATTAACGGTTGGTCGTATTGTCATGGAATTTCACATGTAGTATTCTTAAAAGCCAAATAGAAATGTAGGGTGTATAAGTCACAAAATTTTGAACGGGAGGATGGATTGATGGGGGCCTAAGTATAAGCATAGTGATATGTCATTAACGGATGATCGGATTGTCACGAAATTTCACATGTAGTATTCATAAAGGCCAAATAGAAAAATACACTATGTGACATCCTAAAAATTTGAGAGGGGGGGGGGGGGGGGGCTAAGCATAAAAATAATGCTGAATGATTAAAGGCCAATCGGATTGTCATGAATTTCACATGTAGTAGTAATAACTATGTATTCGCTGTGGAGTTAACTGTTGCAAGACATTTACTAGCTGTGATGCCCAGTGTTCCTAACTATGTAGTATCTATGGGGTCCGCTGTTACAAAACACTTACTAGCTGTGTTGCCCAGGGTTCCTAACTTCGTACTAGCTGTGGGGTCCGCTGTTACAAGGCACAAACTAGATGTGATGCCCAGCGTTCCGAACTTCGTACTAGCTGTGGGGTCCGCTGTTGCGAGGCACATACTAGATGTGGTGCCCAGGGTTCCTAACTTCGTACTAGCTGTGGGGTCCGCTGTTCCAAGGCACATACTAGATGTGGTGCCCAGGGTTCCTAATTTCGTACTAGCTGTGGGGTCCGCTGTTGCAAGGCACATACTAGATGTGGTGCCCAGGGTTCCTAACTTCGTACTATCTGTGGGGTCCGCTGTTACAAAACACTTACTAGCTGTGTTGCCCAGCGTTCCGAACTTTGTACTAGCTGTGGGGTCCGCTGTTGCAAGGCACATACTAGATGTGGTGCCCAGGGTTCCTAACTTCGTACTAGCTGTGGGGTCCGCTGTTGCAAGGCACATACTAGCTGTGATGCCCAGAGGTTCTAACTACATACTAACTGTGGGGTCCGCTGTTGCAAAGCACTTACTAGCTGTGATGCCCAGCGTTCCTACCTTCGTACTATCTGTGGGGTCCGCTGTTACAAAACACTTACTAGCTGTGTTGCCCAGCGTTCCGAACTTCGTACTAGCTGTGGGGTCCGCCGTCGCAAGGCACATACTACCTGTGGTGCCCAGCGTTCCTAACTACGTACTAGCTGTGGTGCCCAGCGTTGCAAGGCACAACCCAGCTGTGGTCAAAACGTTCTTAAGTACGCACTGGCTAGGACGTCCAGCGATGCTAAGTATTCACTAGCTGTCGTTTCCGCAGTTGAAAGGCGGCATACTAGCTGTGGTGCCCAGGGGTCCTAAAAAATTACTAGCGTTACTACAGTTGAATTCCGTATGAATAATTGAAAATTATAACATCATGAACGTACTGTCGAGGAACTGATTAGCCTTATAGGAGATATTGGGAGAAAAGTCATAGTTCCCCGGGCAACGCCGGGTATTACTGCTAGTAGACAATATATTTAAAAAACATTCGTTTTTCTTTATATTTTTTAATCTCGAAAGTAGTCCCAGTTTCTCTTTATATTCTTTTTCTGTGTTTAGCTTTACGACATTCTAAGATGATCCAATATAGGCTATGCGGCATTTCACAATTTTAAATGGGAGAGAGGGGTCTCTCATTAATGGTTGATCGGATCTTCATCAAAGATAATACTCTTCCTTCCCCCAGATACTGACCTTCTTAAATTACTGACTGGGCAACGCCGGATCAACTGCTTATTATAAATAAAAGGGGTCGGTTGTCTGTTCATTGGGTATTTTTGAAAACTACTACTGCTACGATACTGTGTCAGCAGGCGCGGGGTTTCAGGTCAGGCAAAGACCATACAAGCTCTTTTCAGCAACATTTTCAGGAACTCGACTTAAATATGTCAAAAAATCTAAATCGAAATTTGGGCAATTTCAATACTTTCTTTCTGAAGGATGAAAAAGTAAAAAAAAAAAAGTAATCGGTGAATCACTCCCCTTCACGAATTAATCAATTACGTTTCGCTCTCCCTCGAAAAACCCATCGATCGTTTGGGCATTTTGCATTATCAGCAGTTACTAGGGTATTTGAGTCGAACCCCCTTCTCTGGTCCTCCCTTCCCAATCAACCGATATCACGGAAAATTGATAGGTGCCGTCCTTATGGGGTTTTATTTTTACATTTGCTGATCAAGAGGGCTAACAAATCCAATTTCCAATCCCTCTAAAATTTACCTCAAATTGTGCTGGCTACAAATCACCGGCCGATAATTCCGCTCCAATAGTGAAGTGCAGATGTCTCCTTTGTGAGGAGGTTCAGTCCATCTGCACTAATGAATCTAGCCTCAACTAGTATAATCTACATTATGGTCCTTTCATTTAAAAAAAAAGTATGGCGTGTTCACACCATTATTGAGAGCAACAAAACTAGAGTATGAGCACGCCGTCCTTCGGCTGGGACGTGATGGATCCGGAGCCTGTTCGATATCAGGTAATCGTTAAAGACCCCTAGCCTAAGTGAATAAAAATCTATTGTAGAGTCAAATAATAGGATGTTAAAATATTTGTTTCAAAACATTTCAGGAAGGTTTTCGGAAACCGGACGAAAGTATAGGCATATACGAGTATGGTAAGTAAAAATGAAAAATACATTCTAGTCGGTCCTAACCAAAATAACAGAAGAAGAAATATAGAATATAAGATCGGAGCACCCTCAAAAGGGCAAAAACGGAAGTTACGTGATTACCAAATAAGGATTTCGAAGATTTAGAAGGAGAGCAGAAACTTACGTTTAAGTACGCATGTAGCCTCTGTAACGTAGAAAAACACATTAATGCAGCAATATCATTGGAGAGGTTTCAACCAGATACGATGGTACTCAACCATAAGAAAAAAAATGTTGTTCTGGTTTTAACAAAAATAGCCGAGGAAGAATTAGAGAATATGGTTCGTCCGATTCTTCATATTTTCTGAAAAACATTAATACTGCAATGTCGGTAGATAGACATCAACTAGATACGATGATAGTCCATAAGTAAAGCTGGTAGACCGGTTCCGGGTGAACCGAGACAGCAAAACCGGATTTTTAAATTTTCAGGTGCCCGGTTCTTGGTCCAGACCCGGAATCGGGTGCAAATTTCCGAAACTAGACCCGGTGTGCCAGATTTTCACAGGCTTGGAAAAGAAAAGGCGTAAACGTTTTTTAGCGCTCACACGTAAGTTTTCGCTCTCCCTCTAAATCTTCGACCTCTAAATTTGGTGGACCTTTCTTCTTTTTTGAAGGTCCTTCGACCTCCGAATTTTAGACTACACCCCGTTCGCACGTACATTTCTGAGCTACATCTATACCTGGCCAGCAGCATAGGGGTAGGGTATTAGCCTGCTGATCTCAAGATCGCGAGTTCGAAACCCGGCCGAGGCTCTTAGTTTTTTTTTTATCTTGGAGGTGAAACAGCTTTAAGCACCACGGTCCTTCGGATGGGACGTTATGCGATGGTCCCGAGCTTGTACGGAGTGAACAAAAATTTAGGACTCCCATAGTTGAATCGGGCTCAAATCCACCAGAGCACTCTGGTAGTAGGCGATATGACCCGGGCATGAGTCACAATAACCAACCATCCAACTTAGATGACAGGTTATTTTTTTCATTATGATTAAAGTTAAATGATTTTTTTAAGTATATTTATTACACATTCATTTAGCGCCAATTCATTTTATTTAACTAACCCACTAAAATGTAATATGAAAATAAAAACAAGAAAAAGTACTAGTATTTTAATGTTGTTTGTTTGTTTTGTTGGTTCAGATCTTCAACTATTTACATGTCAACCTCCCAATCCACACTTAGAAAGAGCCAAATTGTTCTCAGAGCTATGAGACTCCTCTCTGATAAGATAACGTTCACTCCCTTTCATTCATTTGTTTATAATATACACATTTGTAAATTCACTTTCTTCGTTTTTCCCATATCCATCACTTTTTCTTCTATTTACCTTAATTCATATAACCATCACTATTTTACACTTATCTCTAAATTAATCTACCCAATAATATCATTTACTCCTTTTTTTTCCATTGTTTAAGTATTCTAATATAATTATTCCTCTAAGTGGAGTTTGTGTTCAGTTTTTACCTCAGATAATACAATTTTTAAAAAACATTTTAGGTCAAAAGGACAGTTTTATGCCACCCGATATACAACCGCAATTATAGCGATATGAAAAAATGTTATCACAATAAAGCATTACGTTACCTTTATTTGGGTTATGAGGGAGCCAAATATACAATAGATAAAGACATCGTATTGAGTAGTACATATGTGGAGCATTAACAATGGAAGGTAATGAAGGCTAGAGTGGCATGGTATCTTTGTTAAATGAGGCCTTGATACAGACTTTTTAAAATGGTCTGTAAATATGAAAAATTACATGTACGTAGGTTCCTTTCATATTGTCAGTCAAGGGAAGAAACGGAAAATCGAAATTTTTCGCCAAGTGCTTTCAGAGTGTAAAAAAGAAAGTCGCCGATGAATCTACGGCTACATACAGCCCCAGCACGAATCAATCAATTACGATTTTGCTGCCTCCAAAGTGGCGTCTACTAAATTTTACATTCATTACATCGTCACTTATTACGATATTTGAGTCGAGGCCCCTTACCTTAGACCGATTTTGCGCAAAGGTAATATATGTCGTCTTTATAGAGCTTTGAATTTACATATGAAATTCCGTGTCGATACATTCATTGCAACGGCAGTTATTACAGCCTCCCCTCTAGTCCTCCTCTTCCCATTGGCCGATTTGACTGAAAAACAATAGGTGTTGTCCTCATGGGGTTTTGGACACACATATATAATATTTCGTGTCGATACATTCATTCTGTTATTACTATGCCCGAACTGTCATCGTGTTAATACAGATATTTTAGTTGCATTTTTGGAATCCAGGATGTCGCAAAACATGAAATTCCGGTAAAAACAAAAGAACAAACCAATAACAAGTATATCGTATACGGGTATACTGAATGTTATGTAGCTGAATGTCATATTGACATTTGTCAAAAAACTGTTTATCGATTATATTGATTGAATGTCTAACGATTTATAGATTGTACTTCACATGATACTATATATCAGATCCGATACATCTTTTGACAGGTAAGTCATAATAGACAAAAATAGACAAAAATACTATCTGCTAGTTTAAATCATTTAAATATATATGTTTTGTTAGACAAATCGGTCATTTCCATTAAATAAATATGTTTTGTTAGACAAATCGGTCATTTCCATTAAATAAATATGTTTTGTTAGACAAATCGGTCATTTCCATTAAATATATATGTTTTGTTAGACAAATCGGTCATTTCCATTAAATATATATGTTTTGTTAGACAAATCGGTCATTTCCATTAAATATATATGTTTTGTTAGACAAATCGGTCATTTCCATTAAATATATATGTTTTGTTAGACAAATCGGTCATTTCCATTAAATAAATATTTTATTTATGAGGGTTTCTTTCCGTTCTGTGAGAAAGAATGAATAGTATGAGAAAGTAAAGTTGGCAATGAGAAGATCACCTCTATTCTGAGGTAAGTTCCCATCATACCGCAGTCTGCGGAGACGAAGACCAGCCGTCTCTGTCCTTCCACCACGATGAAGGATCTGGCGAACTGTCGGAGGTGGAGTCCTCCGCCCTTCTGCTCCGGATTCGCATACCCCATCTAGACAAAATAATTATAAACTTTATTTGACAAGAAACAAACATAATAATAATACAAGAAATATGAAATTAAATATAAATTTAAAAAAGTGACTTTCTTATATCAGCCACTTTGACAGATCACCTTCCTTCCCCCTCTCAAATTTATTTAAAACAGCATTACTGGGTGTATTTAAGTAGTGTGTTGGCATCAGCGATTTTCTTTGTTTCATGGTACAGCATAATTCTGTACATAAAGTGACTTTCTTATACGCAGTAACGCCAGTATAAAATGATTTTGAGAGGGGAAGGGAGAGTGATCTGTACAAAAGTGGTTGGTATAAAAAAAGTCCAGTTGTGGCCACATCACTTATATTTTATGAATTTATAATAAGAAAAATCAGCTGTCGTGCAGGCTAGAGGGTAAAGTTTTGATCGCATGGTTCTACCATGGTTGTGGGTTGGAATCCCGTCCAAGAGAGAGTTTTATATCATGGATAGATAGTTATGGAGCCATGGCTAATTTGCTTCATACATAAGGACAATAAAATAAAATATAACATCTACCAAAAATCAGATATTTTAAAATTCATTGCTTTGCGTTACAATTAAGTTTTACAACGAAAAATTTTCAGACCTTTTTTTTTGCGATATCTCCCAAATTAAAAGTTTGACTGTCACATAACTAATCTACACTATTATAGTAGTATAACTACTAAGTAGTATAGTCATAACTAATCTACACTATTATAGTATAACATAATAAGTTATGTAGTTTTAGAGATATGTATAAGTTACATTAAGAATATCTGAATGGGTATACTGGGTTATTGAGTGGGTAAACACATAAAAAACATTTGATTATATAAATACAGATAAATGGAAGGTTAACTTACGAAAGGAACTTCAGCCGGAGGCCCTGTAATGTCGGCGATCCCAACGCCAACTTGATAAGGAGAGGTGGCAGCCCGGGTGAGATGTAGCAGCCAGAGCAGCAAGCCCCATCTTAGGCAGTCCATGCCTGAAACACAACAGCTACCATTGAAGACCATATTCGAGACCCTTATAACGGGACCCTAATAAGGGTCTCACCCCCTCATATCTTGGAAACTGTTGAGGCCATGTTTCTGAAAAATCAGACCTAGAGAAAAATCATTAGGACAAATAACAATTGGTTGGAAAAATATATAGATATAAAAAAATATTACATTTGCAGGTTAAGTTGAATAAAAGCCTCCTTTTGAAACTTCAACCAATAGTCAAAAACATGAAAATATTATAGTAGCGCCGGTATATCTTGGCCCTTCGGGGGGGTGTGACCAGTTCGCTTGGAGAGAGGAAACGGGAGGGGATAGCCAATAGGAACTCATGAAAACGACGCGGTCGCCATGGGAACATCTCCCTGTAGCCATTTGTTTCCGAGCGGGAAAGGAGAGGGTTGTGGAGTTGCCTTGGAGTTTGGCAACGCCGCCACCCACTCCTTGAACTGCCCCCCCCCCCCCCCCCCTCCCCGAAGGACCAAGATATACCGGCGCTACTTTTTTTATAATTATGTTAACTTTTTTTTCTCGTTTGAACTCTGAAGAATGTGGACAGACAGACATACGAACCAAAACATAAGACTAGGACAGACTCTTGATCTAAGAAACCCTCAATGAATTACATAAACTAATAATGGGAGTTAATAGGAGAGAAGTGGTGCCCCATACTGACGTCACACTCACTGTTATTTACTTTTTATCGAATTAGAAGTAGGGGCGGGGAGGAAGCTAAAGTGGGGGGGAGAGGGCTCCAGAGGGGAATTAAAATTTACTAGAGCAGTGGAGGGGGGGGGGGGGGGCGTGGATTCCTTTGTGGATATTTTTGTAATATACGGAAAATTCTAAAGCCTCTGACCCGTATACGAGGTGTGTTCAAAAAATAACGGGAATTTTCGGTTTTTGAAAAGAATTTTACTTATTCGTCTACATCAATGCTATCCCAAAATCAAAATAGTCCCCATTAGATATTATACACTTATGCCAGCGCTTCTTCCAATCCCCGAAACACTTCTGGAACTCGATCTTTGGGATAGCATTTAGCTCTCTCAGCGGATAGCTTTTATCTCTCTCAGCGATGCGCTTTTAATCTCATCTATGCTTGTGTAACGACGGCTCTTTAAGGTTCTCTTTATTGTCGGGATCAGAAAAAAGTCACACGGAGCGCCTGGCGAATATGAAGGCTGGGGCATCATTGCAGTTTTGTTTTGGCCAAAAATTCATGAACAAGAAATGAATTGTGAGCAACTGCATTATCGTGGTTCAAAAGCCATGAATTCTTTCGCAACAAATCCGGGCGTTTTTTTCGGATTGCTTCACGCAAACGGCGTTGCACTTGTAGATAGTACTCCTTATTGATCGTTTGACCTTGTGGCAAGAACTCATGGTGCATTATGCCGTTAAAATCGAAAAACACAGTGAGCATGACCTTCACATTCGACCGCATTTGTCGAGCTTTTATACCACTCGTAAACCCTAGTTTTACTCAGCAGACTCACCAAAAACAATATTTAACATTTCTAGAACTTTGCTGCACTTTATTCCATTCTTATAGCAAAATTTAATGCAAATTCTGTGATCCATTTTGTAAACAAATAAATAATGGCCGATCGTACCAAAACACATGTAACCTCTTTGACAGTTGACAGCAGACTAAACATCCGGTTTGGCTAACAATGTACAGATACTTTTCAGACATGTTTAGTGACAACAAAAAAACTCGCGCGTATCGGACTAATACAACCCGCAAAATTACAAAATTCCCGTTACTTTTTGAACACACCTCGTATATAGCATTAAAATATGACTAAAATTTCGGATTAAAAAAAATAATCTAAAAATAAAATTAGCGAAAACACATCTTAAACTTTTTTTTTTTTTGGCCTTTTATGTACGATACATATTAGCCATATCACTGTGTTATCTAGTTATTTACGACATCCATGGCCCCAGGAGGGCGTTCTATCTACTAAATAAAACTCACACTCCGGACGGGATTGGAACCCGCAAACCATGGTGAGACCATGCGACCAGAGCCCTACGCTCTAGCCCGCCCATAAAAGAAAATCTTCTTTTTTTGCCATATGTACGATGCATATTAGCCATGACTCTTATAATTGTTTTAACCTAGTTATGTGCGACATCCATGGCTCCGAGACGGAGTTCTATCTACGAAATAAAACTCACTCCCGAATCCCGGACGGGATTCGAACCCGCAAACCAAGGTGAGAATTTCGGGTTTCACTTTTAAACCTACATACATTTTTGGAACAGTGAAAATAAATTTCAAAATATAATAAAAATGAGAAATAACTTCAACAAAAATTAAGAAAATGAGAATGTTTAGAGAAGTATCGTATGTCTCATTATTGTGAAAAGAAAATGTGTCATATCATTCTTTCTCTTATTGAATAACTAGCAGTATTACTCGGCGTTGCCCGGGAACTTGATTATCTCTCGTGCAATTTTTAAGCCATCCTTCGTCATGTTGTTGAGTGATTCACACGGAAATGAGGCATATCGTTATTCAACTTCCGGAATAATGCAAAACTAATTTTTGTCTTGATAACACATTTTAGGCCGATCAAAGTTGGTAGCTAGTATTAGCTAAGAACAACGCTGGCCACCCCAGCTAGTAGACACGGAGCATGGGTGGATACAGCTTCTAATGTTTACTGAAAGAAATTAGAGTGGGGTGGGAAGAGGGGGGGGGGGGGGGAGGGGGGGTTCAGGCTGAATGAAGCCTCTATCTCCTTTGGTATGGTGTCACAAATAGTGACCTTGAGAGCTCAGCTAGATGACAGAGGAATCAGAGAACCACTAACTGTCTCTGTTAACAGCATTCCATGTTAGTCTTTTGTCAATGAACAGATTTACGTATAGTACTTGTCATCAGTGAATCATTTGTAATGTACTTCCCCAGGGCGAATTAATGAACTAAGTTTTCTCTCTCCCTCTGGAACCGATTTACCAATTTGTTTGAAACTCAGTAGACAGACATAGGACAGACGTTCCTACTTGGGACGATGCGGAACCTAACGACTTCATCCTGTTATTGCTTCCCTGGAAGCTCTCTTCTGTGCAAGTGCTAAATGCAGGTCTTTAACGTCGCACCACTTGAAAGGGATCGCAATTCAACGTCCTCAGCTTTCTCTACATCCTCCTTTTTTTTTTGCCGATTTAGCCGAAAATCAACAGGTATCGTATTCTGGAAGGTTTGAATCCACATATATATATATATATATGAAACTTTGTTCAAAAGCGTTAATCATAATTTTAATGACGGTCTGTTTGTATGTTTGTTTGAGGTTCATGGGCTAACGGCTGAAGGTATATCCATGAAATTTGCAGCGCCTTATAGGATAGTCTTATATATGTATAGGCAAACATAGAACGGGAGAGGGGTTCAAAACCTAAAAGAGCGCTGAATGAAGGCAAATCCCGCAAAAATGAATATATCGAAACGAAATTTTGTAAGTGTACCCAGAACCCCAAAACGACGATATTTATTGATTGCCAGTCAAATTCGGCAAAAAGAAATGAGGGGGTAAGGGTGTTAACATAAAAACTCACATATATTACATCCGGCAGTTTTTGGGGTTGTGAGTTGAACCCCCTCTGATCCCCTCCCCCCCTTCTGCCCTTTCCGAGGGGCCGATTTGGTTGAAAATCGATAGGTGTTATCCTCATGAGGTTTTGGTCACATATATAAGATTTTGTGTCGAAACATACGAGGCGAGGTACTTCAAAAAGAAGACTGTTGGGTAGGTTCCAGAACAAATAATACATTATACAAACATCTCAACAGCACTAAAGAATAAAGAAAAGCAGAAGAAAAAAGTGGGGTTTACTATCTAAAATGTAGATTTTTTAATATTGTTTATGTGAGTCAAACTGGGAGACAATGTAAAAATAGGGTAAAAGAACAAGGATCAGAAATAAGCTTAAACACTGACACAACACCCACCTCAGTGAAATTGAATCGTAAAAAAAATTTAATTTTTACAAATTTTTAATTAGGATTTTCAGAATCTTCACAAAGAAACAAGGTTTTTCGGTATTTTTAGTTTTCTTGTACGAGCAATAGTTTTCGAGATATTGGTCTTGGGAATGGATTCATAGAGATCTCAGCCCGCAAACCGGGCGAAGCTAAAAACTCTAGTTATTAGAAGGGTGTTACACGTTCAATCTGGCATCAGTTCAGTCCGTGACCTTGGTCAGACTGACGGGAAACTGATCGTTTATTGCGTTGACTGATGGTCTGAACTGATGGATTTTTAAATATTTTGATAATTTCCATCAGTCTTGACTGAACTGATGCAAGACTGATCGTGTAGCTACATTCTTATCAGTCTGGCGTCAGTCACCGCTGAGACAGCGATGGAGACGGACGGTTCCGGTATGTCCCACTCTCCCAGCTGCGAAATTAATCCTGCCACGACACCTCCTCCATCATTGGAACCGGAGAAAGAGTTTATATTAAATCTTGAATCGTTGCCTCTCTTATGGGATAAAACCCATAGGTTTTATGTAAATAAATATAAGAGACATGAATCTCTACAAAAGTGGCTTGTTATTTTAAAAAAAGTCAAACCGGCATCCACGGTATAGGATGTAAAAAATAAATAAATACTCTACGCTCCAATTATCGTCGGGATCTGAAAAAAATAGAACAGTCTAGAAGATCTGGTGTTGGGGCAGATGATGACATCATCATCGAAGATATTCGAAGGTCCAACACATTGTGGACACGCCGAAGAGTTGGACCTTCGAATATCTTCATTTTTTGAACAAGTTTGAGAAACCCCATTATTATATAATAAGAATCTATACACTTATTAGTTTTCATTAGAAATACATATATTTTTACTAAGATAAGGTACACAAATTAATTTAAAGCTATGTTATTATAAATATTTCATAATTTTTCTAATGAACTCAAACTCATAAAATAAAAAAGTAATTATGGTTTTATTTTGGGTTACTTCTTATAGGTTACTAAAACAACATTGTTTTTTATTTTAGTCATTTTTACGGATCTGCAGTTTTCCTTCGTTATTGAAGTAGTTACAACATTTTTCCCTGACACTTTTTGCATCCTTTGATGAATTTCTATTTCCACTGGGCTGCAAATCAGAGAAATCAATAACTTCATCCGGTGCTGTGATTCTCCAATTTGATGCCATATAAAGCCGCGGCTGAGTTTTAAGCAAATAATTATGTAAATAACAGCAATCTGGTTGTCCATAGCAACATACAGAAAAAGTAAAACAGTTAAGAATACTAGTACTTTTCAAAAATAGAAACCTAATGACAAAGTGGAGATACTTCTTCATATGACCTCGAAGAAGGGTCAATTATTAGGGTATCTGAGTTGAGCACCCTTTTTCTGATCCCCACAGAAAGGGGAGGGGGGGGGGGGGGGGGGGGGGGGGGGGCTCGATATATTCATTCTACTGGGAGTGCTCACTGACACACAGACAGGATTTTTATTTATTTTTTTCAATTTTTGGTTGTCGGAAAACATGAAATTATGGTAAAAAAGCAACATCGGTTTTCAGGCCGATTACACATATTCCCCAAGTCCCTACTGTGTATATCTGGGTAAATGTATTATTAATTTTTTTTTTTTAATTGAATAAATAAAGAGTAAAATAATGATAACTTATGTAAGGTGTCACTTTTCAAAATTTAACCCTACTAAGGTAACTTTACCTTGGAACATGCGGTTGGTAACCTTGTCTTACTGCTCCGGTTCTGTACAAGGCGAGAGACGTGCAGTGTTCTTCAATGCCGGCACTCCACACGGTAAACATTACCCAACATGTGTTCTTTTGTTCATATAGATATACATATAATACATACATAGGCAGGTAAATACAAACACAAATATACAACAACAATATACCTATTCCTATTCAAGTCACAATGTAGAGCAAAAAGATGATGACATCATCCTTGTGTTATTATCTTCACACTCAACCTGCCTAACGTTTTGTCTAATAACAATCAGAAATAATTCTGGAAATGATTAATTTTACTTTCCTAATGTTAATTTATGATGTTTATGACCGGGCTTTAACTACAAGATCGACTCTAAGAGCCCGACTCTACTATGGGAGAGCTAAAGTACCTGACATTGTACAGGCTCGGGACGATCGCTTAATGTCCCATCCGAAGGTGGACAAGGTTTTCTCACCTCCTAGATAAAAAAAAAACCTAAGGGCCTCGCCCGGCTTTCGAACCTGCGATCTTGAGCTCAGTAAGCATGCATGCATGGCGACTCCGTAGGGAATGTTACGTAAGTATAAAACAATTCGCAATTGGGTTTTTGTGTCTTTTTCAAGTTTCTCCAGAAACATTTTTTCGAAATAAGATCTCAATTTTCGAACATTAGTGACTTCCTTCCCCTATCCGGCGGCGGAGCTGAGATAGATACCTACAGCGAAGTAACTTGGCAGTGGCGGACGCGGATATTTGTGCAATTTATTTCTATTTTATTTGGAAATATATAGCCGGTGCTTTGAGTGGTTCGAGCTTCGTGCCAAACACTTCATCAGTAGGGTTTCCTCATTTCATATAAAAACACCGACAAAAACATTCGAGAAAATGCCTACAAGGGAATAAAATTTGCTTTCGGATGATCTTTCTTTCCAATTTCTAGGAGAAGCCATTTGGCTAAAAAATTGAAAATCTCTAATGAGTACATGTTTTCATAGTTTTGGCTTCTGTACAACGGCAACAGTACCAAGAATACAATTTGAAAGTCCAACAACTTTTGGCTTCTGTACAACGGCAACAGTACCAAGAATACAATTTGAAAGTCCAACAACTTTTGGCTTCTGTACAACGGCAACAGTACCAAGAATACAATTTGAAAGTCCAACAACTTTTGGCTTCTGTACAACGGCAACAGTACCAAGAATACAATTTGAAAGTCCAACAACTTTTGGCTTCTGTACAACGTCAACAGTACCAAGAATACAATTTGAAAGTCCAACAACTTTTGGCTTCTGTACAACGTCAACAGTACCAAGAATACAATTTGAAAGTCCAACAACTTTTGGCTTCTGTACAACGTCAACAGTACCAAGAATACAATTTGAAAGTCCAACAACTTTTGGCTTCTGTACAACGTCAACAGTACCAAGAATACAATTTGAAAGTCCAACAACTTTTGGCTTCTGTACAACGTCAACAGTACCAAGAATACAATTTGAAAGTCCAACAACTTTTGGCTTCTGTACAACGTCAACAGTACCAAGAATACAATTTGAAAGTCCAACAACTTTTGGCTTCTGTACAACGTCAACAGTACCAAGAATACAATTTGAAAGTCCAACAACTTTTGGCTTCTGTACAACGTCAACAGTACCAAGAATACAATTTGAAAGTCCAACAACTTTTAGCTTATGTAAAATCGTAAGTACTTTAGTTCTGTGCATTTAATTTTTGTCCAAATTCTGCTGTTTTCGCAAACATTAAGATAAAGGAACAGTGAGAGAGAGGGAGAGAGAGGGTGAGGGAGAGAGAGAGAGGGAGGAAGGGAGAGGGAGTGAGAGGGGGCGAGAGAGGGAGGGAGAGAGAGAGAGAAAGACTGAGGGAATGAGAGAGAGCGAGAGAGGGAGGGGAGAGAGAGAGGGGGAGAGAGAGAGAGAGGGAGAGAGAGATGGAGAGAGAGGGAGGAAGAGGGAGAGAGAGGGTGAGGGGGGAGAGAGAGAGGGAGGGGGGAGAGAGAGAGGGAGGGTGGGTGAGGGGGAGAGAGAGGGAGGGTGGGTGAGGGGGAGAGAGAGAGGGAGAGAGAGAGAGAGGAAGGGAGAGGGAGTGAGAGAGGTTGAGTGGAGTGAGAGAGAGAGAGAGAGAAAGAGTGAGAGAGGGTGGAGAGGGAGAGGGAACGAGAGAGGGAGAGAGAGAAAGACTGAGGGAGTGAGAGAGAGTGAGAGAGGGAGGGAGAGAGGAGAGACAGGGAAAGAGAGGGAGTGAGAGGGAGAGACAGGGAGAGAGCGGGAGTGAGAGAGAGGGAGGGGGAGGGAGAGAGAGGGTGAGGGGGGAGAGAGAGAGGGAGGGAGGGAGAGAGAGAGGGTGGGTGAGGGGGAGAGAGAGAGAGAGGAAGGGAGAGGGAGTGAGAGAGGGTGAGTGGAGTGAGAGAGAGAGAAAGAGTGAGGGAGTGAGAGAGGGGGGAGAGGGAGAGGGAACGAGAGAGAAAGAGTGAGAGAGAGAGGGTAGAGGGAGAGAGGGAGAGAGAGGGAGAGAGAGAGAAAGACTGAGGGAGTGAGAGAGAGATTCCAGAGAACTATGACTGGATTTGTTCATTTAATACAAAGCCTCCTGCCATACCCAGAAACAATATCTTTCTTTATATATCTCATATCCTTGTTTCTGGTTTATCTCCTTATCTATTCATCTTATTTACACTGATATTATATAGTTAAATTTATTTACTCTGGTGATACAACGAAGAGGGTAAAAGGAAGTCAACATTTGTCCCAATCAGTCTCAGACTGAGCCACTGCATCACAATCGGTCAAGGAAACTCTTGTTTTCAACGGAATTTCGTGTTTCTATGGCCATGATAAGACCCGAAATAATTCTTTTTTTTTTTAATGGTTGTTATTAGTAATTTATATCGTTAGAATCAGGGGAGATATCTCTTTTTAATGGTAGAAAGGTCAATGTCTTTCAAATGAAAGAAAAAAAAAGGACATTTAAAAGTGTCTAAAGGCCAATGTCACTTTGACCCTGCTTACATTATCAATCTATTTGACAATGGACCTTACTTCAGCCGTTTGTTAAGGTTTACACTAAGAATTTCGGAGAATAACAGTGTTATCATTTTGTTGGTAATATTTAGAACTCTCAACGTCGTCAGACTGTCACCAGAGCCACGTAAGAGTGCTCTGGTAGTAGGCGATAAAAAATCGTAGTTAGTAAATAATTACTGAAGTTAAAAAATTGGACAAATTAAAGAATATGTTTAAAAATATAATGGATTATAGTCGAACGAAACAGTTTGTTTGCATGCTGCAGCAGCAGGGCTTCACTGCTTCACTGCTTCACTGCTTCACTGCTTCACTGCTTCACTGCTTCACTGCTTCACTGCTTCACTGCTTCACTGCTTCACTGCTTCACTGCTTCACTGCTTGAAAATATATAGGGCAGAATAATCAAATTGATGTCATCAGATACAAATGGTGACTATTACACAGAAAGTTATGAAATAAATTAGTTTGTTTAATAATTAACTAAACTGTTAACTTTCCCGACTCTTAAAACATTCTTCGTTAATAGAAAGTTTAATGATTATTCAAACATGGCTTATTGTAAACATGTTCGTTATAGATTTGGGAAACTATCGAACGTAGCTACCGATAGTGGCGGATTTGCTAAAATATGGCGGAATTGCAAAACTAATCAATCAGAATGAGACGAGGGAAGCAAGCTGGGGCGGAATTCCCATTTGTTTTGCAAGCAATTGAGAGCAATGTCAAGATCTAAAATATACTGCAACAGCAACAGTAGGGGAGATAAGTATGTTCTGGCGCAATGGCAAATGCGCAAGATGGCGGCCGTCCCCCACTCCTCCCCCACCACCCATCACCCCCCCCCCCAGCTCCGAATCACCCACCATCGTACATCCTCAGGTCAACCCTCCTACACCCCAAATTTTTTCATCTCAATTTTTGTCCTTTGATTCACTACCAATCTACTTCCCCATCTCAATAAAGTTTCTGCTCTCCCTCTCTACCCCACCCTTCTTTCATTTTATTTTTCTAATTAGCCCACTAGCGCTACCAAGAGTCTAGAATTGCAGTTAATAATTTATTTAGTGAAGCTCCTTAAGAAAAAAAAGTAACTTAACCTTACGAGTGGCGAACCCACCCTTCTTTGCCTTGAGAGGCTGACTTGCTATCCATACGACCATCGTGACATGGTTGTACAAGGGATCTAAAATTTAGGTATATAACGTTCAAGTCATACATTTTCTTATATCAAGTAACAATTTTTATATTTTTTAAGACTGATTTCGTGACCTTGAACAGGCACTTGCATGATCTAGCATGTCGAACCCTGCATTCGTGTAGCCTACCTTATCATGTCCTAGCATGATCATCATCATCATTTAATTCAGTATTATTTTAAACTGGAGTATTATGATGGAAAAATCGCCTACCTACACTTTTGAGCATGCCGTCCTTCGATGCCATGAATGGTATTGCATTTAAAAATATAATTCAAAGCTCTTCATATTGAGTATGTTGTCCGATTGGAGTAATATGTGCGAAAAAATATTTATCTTCAATTCCGAGAACGCTGTCCTTTGGTGTTATTTGTGAATTCTTGTTTTTTTTTATTTCAACAATCATTTATTAGTAATTTTGCGTTTTCTCCAATCTGAAGACATCCTAGACCTTGAAATGGTTTTTGCATGCATTATACATGTTCAAACATGTCGAGACCTGTTGTTGCAGGCATACTTCACCAATTTTTCTTTCATGATTTAATCTTACATCCCCACGTCAATTAACACATCCAATGTGCTTCCCCATCTCAATACCCCCGCTCTCCCTCCGATTCACTACTCTTTATCTTCAGTATAGCGGCGTAGCCAATCCATCTCAATTTTCTCACTTATACTTCCCCACCTCATTCTCCCTTTAAACCTTTTACTCAGACACACATCCAAGCTATTTTCTTTAGATTTCATCATAGTCCACTACTCTTAGCACCATCATGCTTCGCCCCTGTTCAACACCTACAACCTCTCTAGATCGTCTGACATTTTCATCATAACCCGGTCTACCCATACATAAACCTACATTCTACGTCCATTAGCCTCTCCCTCTGAATCAGTCATACTTACCCACCTCAAATCACCTTCAATGCACATACACACATCAATTATTCTAAAACATAATCTTTAATTATAGTTCTACTTCTTCAGACCAATTGTACTTCTTCCAATCCGGCAGAGTCTTTGCAACCCACACCTAATCCTCATGTCTTTCTTCTAATTTTTATGACTCACTTCTACTTCCCCACATCAATTGTCTAATTTTTTTCTCAATTGTCCTTACCAATTTCCTGCTCTCTACTTCTAAAACCTTTTACTTATACATACCCGTCCATACACGCGGAGTAATCTTTAGATCTGGATGTACCTTTCCATGGATACATTCTTAGACTAACATGCAGCATATTTTCCTTACATTTTGTTACATGCTACTTCTCATCTCCAGCACTTAACTTACTTAGCATCTCTACTGTATTCCAATCGTTTATAGCGGTCAAAACAATTTCTTTTTCCTTCCACCAACCGTCCTCTACTGTAATTGCTCTCCTAACCTTCTCAAACCCCCGCACAATTCTGGCAACGACCAATCCATCCCAATATTCTGCTCTCCACTTCTACTTCCCCCAACATCATATCAAGTCAGAACCCTACAAGTGTAGACTACTACCCCCCGTCAACATTTCTTTCTCATTCAAACCACTTCTATCCCACCTCTCACTCAGACATACCTACACACTTGCACCACCCAAGGGATTTTCTTCATCATCGTCCAGCCAGTATCAGTTTTATTTTTAGCCTTTTCTTTTGCATGTCCCAAAACCATTCACCCAACTCCTCTTCACTCATATCACTACAAACCTATTCGATATACATACTTCCAATCCTCTGATCCTAGGACCCTGGTATACGCCAGGCCTTCATTTACACCATATGTTATACCTGCGCCATATGTGATATCGTTATAAATATAGCGATATCGTTATAACTACAGTAATATCGTTATAAATTTAGCGATATCGTTATAACTACAGTAATATCGTTAGAAATATAGCGATATCGTTATAACTACTGTGATATCGTTATAAATATAGCGATATCACATATGGCGCAGGTATAACATATGGTGTAAATGAAGGCCTGGCGTATACCAGGGTCCTAGGATCAGAGGATTGGAAGTATGTATATCGAATAGGTTTGTAGTGATATGAGTGAAGAGGAGTTGGGTGAATGGTTTTGGGACATGCAATAGAAAAGGCTAAAAATAAAACTGATACTGGCTGGACGATGATGAAGAAAATCCCTTGGGTGGTGCAAGTGTGTAGGTATGTCTGAGTGAGAGGTGGGATAGAAGTGGTTTGAATGAGAAAGAAATGTTGACGGGGGGTAGTAGTCTACACTTGTAGGGTTCTGACTTGATATGATGTTGGGGGAAGTAGAAGTGGAGAGCAGAATATTGGGATGGATTGGTCGTTGCCAGAATTGTGCGGGGGTTTGAGAAGGTTAGGAGAGCCATTACAGTAGAGGACGGTTGGTGGAAGGAAAAAGAAATTGTTTTGACCGCTATAAACGATTGGAATACAGTAGAGATGCTAAGTAAGTTAAGTGCTGGAGATGAGAAGTAGCATGTAACAAAATGTAAGGAAAATATGCTGCATGTTAGTCTAAGAATGTATCCATGGAAAGGTACATCCAGATCTAAAGATTACTCCGCGTGTATGGACGGGTATGTATAAGTAAAAGGTTTTAGAAGTAGAGAGCAGAAAATTGGTAAGGACAAGTTGAGAAAAAAATTAGACAATTGATGTGGGGAAGTAGAAGTGAGTCATAAAAATTAGAAGAAAGACATGAGGATTAGGTGTGGGTTGCAAAGACTCTGCCGGATTGGAAGAAGTACAATTGGTCTGAGGAAGTAGAACTATAATTAAAGATTATGTTTTAGAATAATTGATGTGGATATGTGCATTGAAGGTGATTTGAGGTGGGTAAGTATGACTGATTCAGAGGGAGAGGCTAATGGACGTAGAATGTAAGTTTATGTATGGGTAGACCGGGCGGGTTATGATGAAAATGTCAGACGATCTAGAGAGGTTGTAGGTGTTGAACAGGGGCGAAGCATGATGGTGCTAAGAGTAGTGGACTATGATGAAGTCTAAAGAAAATAGCTTGGATGTGTGTCTGAGTAAAAGGTTTAAAGGGAGAATGAGGTGGGGAAGTATAAGTGAGAAAATTGAGATGGATTGGCTACGCCGCTATACTGAAGATAGAGAGTAGTGAATCGGAGGGAGAGCGGGGGTATTGAGATGGGGAAGCACATTGGATGTGTTAATTGACGTGGGGATGTAAGATTAAATCATGAAAGAAAAATTGGTGAAGTATGCCTGCAACAACAGGTCTCGACATGTTTGAACATGTATAATGCATGCAAAAACCATTTCAAGGTCTAGGATGTCTTCAGATTGGAGAAAACGCAAAATTACTAATAAATGATTGTTGAAATAAAAAAAACAAGAATTCACAAATAACACCAAAGGACAGCGTTCTCGGAATTGAAGATAAATATTTTTTCGCACATATTACTCCAATCGGACAACATACTCAATATGAAGAGCTTTGAATTATATTTTCAAATGCAATACCATTCATGGCATCGACGGCATGCTCAAAAGTGTAGGTAGGCGATTTTTCCATCATAATACTCCAGTTTAAAATAATACTGAATTAAATGATGATGATGATCATGCTAGGACATGATAAGGTAGGCTACACGAATGCAGGGTTCGACATGCTAGATCATGCAAGTGCCTGTTCAAGGTCACGAAATCAGTCTTAAAAAATATAAGAATTGTTACTTGATATAAGAAAATGTATGACTTGAACGTTATATACCTAAATTTTAGATCCCTTGTACAACCATGTCACGATGGTCGTATGGATAGCAAGTCAGCCTCTCAAGGCAAAGAAGGGCGGGTTCGACTCTCGTAAGGTTAAATAAGTTATTTTTTTTTCTTAAGGAGCTTCACTAAATAAATTATTAATTGCAATTCTAGACTCTTGGTAGCGCTAGTGGGCTAATTAGAAAAATAAAATGAAAGAGGGGTGGGGTAGAGAGGGAGAGCAGAAACTTTATTGAGATGGGGAAGTAGATTGGTAGTGAATCAAAGGACAAAAATTGAGATGAAAAAATTTGGGGTGTAGGAGGGTTGACCTGAGGATGTACGATGATAGGTGATTCGGAGCTGGGGGGGGGGGGGTGATGGGTGGTGGGGGAGGAGTGGGGGACGGCCGCCATCTTGCGCATTTGCCATTGCGCCAGAACATACTTATCTCCCCTACAGTTAGTAGTAGTAGTAGTAGGGGAGGAAAGTTACTTCTGACGCAATGGCTAAAGAGCAAGATGGCGGCCGTCCCCCACTCCTCTCCCACCACCACCACCCTCCCCAACTCTGAATCACTCACCATTGTACATCCCCAGCTCAACCCTCCTTTTTTTCATCTCAATTTTTGTCCTTTGAGATTCACTACCAATCTACTTCCCCATCTCGATAAGTTTCCGCTCTTCCTCTAAACCTCAATAAGTTTCCGCTCTCCCTCTAAACCCTGCTTTACATTTTTATCTCACCCCTCGCCTGTGCCCCTATTTTTTTTAATTAGCCCACTAGTAACAATTTTTATATTTTTTAAGACTGATTTCGTGACCTTGAACAGGCACTTGCGTGATCTAGCATGTCGAACCCTGCATTCGTGTAGCCTACCTTATCATGTCCTATCATCATCATCATTGTATTCAGTATTATTTTAAACTGGAGTATTATGATGGAAAAATCGCCTACCTACACTTTTGAGCATGCCGTCCTTCGGTGCCTTGAATGGTATTGCATTTAAAAATATAATTCAAAGCTCGTCATATTGAGTATGTTGTCCGATTGGAGTAATATATGCGAAAAAAATTTATCTCCCATTCCGAGCACGCTGTCCTTTGGTGTTATTTGTGAATTCTTGTTTTTTCATTATTTTATTTTTTTAAATCCACTATGGTTTGGAAATGACCTTCGTATCTATAGGAATTAAGTCGTTGTTTACATGTTCAAACATGTCGAGACCTGTTGTTGCAGGCATACTTCACCAATTTTTATTTCATGATTTAATCTTACATCCCCACGTCAATTAACACATCCAATGTGCTTCCCTATCTCAATACCCCCGCTCTCCCTCCGAATCACTACTCTCTATCTTCAGTATAGCGGCGTAGCCAATCCATCTCAATTTTCTCCCTTATACTTCCCAATTATCCCACCTCATTCTCCCTTTAAACCTTTTACTTAGTCATACATCCAACCAATTTTCTTTAGATTTCATCATAGTCCACTACTCTTAGCCATCATGCTTCGCCCCTGTTCAACACCTAGAACCTCCCTAGATCGTCTGACATTTTCATCATAACCCGCCCGGTCTACCCATACATAAACTTACGTAGTTATAACGATATCGCTATATTTATAACGATATTACCGTAGTTATAACGATATCGCCATATTTATAACGATATTACTGTAGTTATAACGATATCGCTATCAATATATTGTAGTATAATAGGGATTTGAATTGTTTTGACTGAGATGAATTTCGTTCAAGGAAACAGGATTTTGGGGGTGCGCGAAGACACTGCACAAAAACGAAACTTAGCCAGCAGATATAGAACCGCTCTCACAAACGAGATGATATAAGCATATAGTCAAATGAAAACTGAAATATATATATATACTTTTGGATACAAAGCATGAATAAAGAGGGGGCATGTCCCTTTCCTGCAAATCGAAAATACAGGCATATTTCTATGCTTAAAACGATTGCACTCTCCTATTTTTCCCTCAAATCAGTGTTTTCAACATTTAGAACTGCGGGAGATCACACTGGTCTGCGGGCGTCTATAACCTCTCCAAACCTCCACTCATACGACCTGTGTGCGTTTATAGCCTCTCCAAGCCTTCAACCTCACACATCCTGCTATACATTTTGTCATTCGATTTGATTATTTCTAATAATTTTTTCGTTTGTGATATGCTGTGTACCTATTCCCAATGATGTTAATGCCAATTATTGATATATCCTTCAAAATATAGTCCGAGTCAGAAGCACTGGAATTGAACAAAAAACGCTTTTATACTGCTGCAACTGTCGCTGTCCCATTCTCCTTGAAAAAAATCTACCTTTTTAATAGATCAACCTATATGATGACAACGTGTGAGTGTTTTCATGTCGAACAGATTTTCTTATTCCATCTATACCCCCGATGGTTTCGGTAATGAAAATGATACCCGAACCCCTCTTTGAACTATCCAAATCTAACATCTATACGTTGATGACAGAACTTTATACCCGACCAAACGTAAAAACGCATTATTTTCCTTAGACAGAGGTATTAAGCCTTTTACGTGTTTAGGAAGATTGAACTTTTTTGTTGGTTTTTTATCACCATATATTACTCTTCGGTGTTCTGTTGAATGAATTCGTTCACTTCCGTCTTCACCCGAATCATGCTGTGAAGAGTCCGTTTGTTCTTGTGATGAACTGGAGTGTTCACCCACATCGTCCTCTGAAGAGTCTGTGTGTAGTTGTGTGTAATTCTCTCCGTTGGAGACAAGTGGGGATGTATCCTCAGTTTCATCTTGTTCCAATGGGTAATCACCATTAGTTCTAATTCGTTTAATATGTCTTTTACCACATGTATCCAATTGAAAAATGGTTGATCGTCTATTTAAAATTGAAGAAATCGTGGATTGAGGAATCTTGAAACGTTTCGATATTTCTCCAAC
This sequence comes from Aradus depressus, assembly GCA_963662175.1. NCBI lineage: Eukaryota > Metazoa > Arthropoda > Insecta > Hemiptera > Aradidae > Aradus > Aradus depressus. Next base: position 3,344,783 of record OY759215.1, on the reverse strand, counting down.
CTTTTCTCCTTCATCAAAAAGTTTAATTATTTTTATTTTATTTTCTATAGTGAGAGCGTTTCGTTTGACCCCCATGGTATCTAACCTGCTGTGGATTACTAGATCAATGAAGTCTGCCTAATAATCACCAAACAGACCGTATTTATTGTAACAGGGTTGACAACTTCGGTTCAATAAATACTGAATGATCAGATTGTATTTATCTCAACGTTGTTAACACGTTCACAATGAAAACAGATAACTACTGACCAAACAGAACGTATTTATATTTTTTTTCATCCTGCATGCAACGAAAGGAGCCGATCAAATCCGAGAAGAGCCGATCATTAATGGGTTTCCAGCAATAAATCTAGCCCCCACAACAATAAGAAACTGCCTATGATATGGAACCTGCATACGACTTTTATTTCTCAATACTGACCAGCTTGTACTCATAAAGTTTTCTTATAATCACGATAGTTATTACGCAGTCACATTCATCACAAAAAAAAATGTTTCTGAATATGCTACAAAATTGTCATAATTTACGTAAATTTTCGAAAATGTAAATAAATATTAATCGCATGGAATATAAAATAATATGACTAAATAAAAAAGAAATATATGAAAGGATGTAAGATATGTATAGGACTTTAAGAAAAAACAGGTGAGTGGAGTAGCGTTGTATGTGAGGGGAAAAAAAAAAAACGGTGACAAATAATGAAAAAATAAATATACTAAAATATTAAATAATCCCCGGGTTTTGTGGCTATGAAGATGAATCGGTAAAATAACTGTTGTATGGGGTCATCGTAAGTGTTTTGGCTCTCAATACCATATATGCGGGGAAGGAGGGCTGAATTGTGGGGTCCATGAGATGTGGATGAGGATGGAACAATAATACTAATATATGGGTTCTCAAATACCGGTGGGAACTGTGATGTAAGTATATGAGACGAAGGGCTTGGGACTTGAAAAATAAATACAGAAATGGTGTTCGGGTTGGGGTTACTTTAGAGTTTAAGATATACCATAGAGGGAAACCGAGGGAAGAATTTAGCTGAGGAAGTATATTGAAGAGTGGTGGGGTTTTTAAAATGTCTCCGAGCGACTTTCAATTTTGGATTTGAGGAAGTTGCAGTTGAGTGATGTGTATAGGGATAGGTGAACAATTCCGAATTTTTGTGAAGTGTTGTATCGTGACGATATATTGGATCTCTCGGAAGGATTCTATTGTAGGAAGTATGCATAGTCTCTGATTTGTAGAAAAGTACATCGCAGCTAATCTCTGATAATGAAATGTTACAAGGCCTACCATTCAAAAAATATTAGTATCTCTACTATAAATAATTATCCGGCTCAGTGGGTAAAGTTTTCAATGACTTCTTCTTAGGATAGCTATATAAGAGTTCCTATGTCTATGGACACACCTTATATGATTCTTGTACGTTGGGGCTGTGTTATAAAATAGTTCTTTAACTGACCTCGTTTGTGATGAAAGGGTCTAGAGTCTTGCCTTCATCAGTATGAAATCTTAGGAAAAATACTTGAATATGAAATTACCCCCGGCTTTTGCAGTTATGAAGATGGGTTGACAGGTACCAATGTGAGTGGGTCTATACAGCAGGGGTCCTAGGTTAGAGATCTATTGGTGCTCAGATGTGTGGGAGTGGGTTCTGAATATGTCCGGAGTAGTGTTGTGCAGGGGGGTGTCTGTATGATTTAAGTTAATTTAAAATACGGTGTAAATGAAGGTCTGGCGTACACCGGGGTCCTAGAATCAGAGGATCGGAAGCATGAATATCGAATAGGTTGTAGTGAAGAGGAGTTGGGTGAATGGTTTTGGGACATGTAAAAGAAAAGGCTAATAGTAAAACTGATACTGGCTGGACGATGATGAAGAAAGTCCCTTGGGTGATGCAAGTGTGTAGGTATGTCTGAGTGAAGGTTTAGAGGGATAGTGAGGTGGGGTAGAAGTGGTTTGAATGAGAAAGAAATGTTGACGGGGCAGTAGTCTCCACTTGTAGGGTTCTGACTTGATATTATGTTGGGGGAGTAGAAGTGGAGAGCAGAATATTGGGATGGATTGGTCGTTGTCAGAATTGTGCGGGGATTTGAGAAGGTTACGAGAGCAATTACAGTAGAGGATGGTTGGTGGAAGGAGAAAGAAATTGTTTTGGCCGCTAGGTACACAAAAAGCAGCATGTAACATAACGTAAGTTAAATATACTGCATGTTAGCCTAAGAATGTATCCATGAGACCCCTGGAAAGATACATCTAGATCTAAAGATTACTCCGCGTGTATGGGCGGGTATGTATGAGTAAAAGGTTTTAGAAGTAGAGAGCAGAAAATTGGTTGGGACAAGTTGAGAAAAAAATTAGACAATTGATGTGGGGAAGTAGAAGTGAGTCATAAAAATTAGGAGAAAAATCTGAGGATTAGGTGTGGGTTGCAAAGTCTCTGCCGGATTGGAAGAAGTACAATTGGTCTGAGGAAGTAGAACTATAATTAAAGATTATGTTTTAGAATAATTGATGTGGGTATGTGCATTGAAGGTGATTTGAGGTGGGTAAGTATGACTGATTCAGAGGGAGAGGCTAATGGACGTAGAATGTAAGTTTATGTATGGGTAGACCGGGCGGGTTATGATGAAAATGTCAGACGATCTTGGGAGGTTCTAGGTGTTGAACAGGGGCGAAGCATGATGGCTAAGAGTAGTGGACTATGATGAAATCTAAAGAAAATTGGTTGGATGTATGACTAAGTAAAAGGTTTAAATGGAGAATGAGGTGGGATAATTGGGAAGTATAAGTGAGAAAATTGAGATGGATTGGCTACGCCGCTATACTGAAGATAGAGAGTAGTGATTCGGAGGGAGAGCGGGGGTATTGAGATGGGGAAGCACATTGGATGTGTTAATTGACGTGGGGATGTAAGAAGAAGAAGAATGTTATGTTAGGCGCTCAACTACTCAGGTTATAAGCGCCAGAGAACTTGGTGGGAAAGTTCCGCAGAAGATTCATACTGTGAAGGAACCAGATTAACGTGTACAGTGTTACAAATCAACATACCTTCAACGTACAGCAAAACATACACACACGTCCCTGGCAGAGCCTCGGCCCCAAGGCAGGGCGGACCCACGCTCTCAAATTCAGGAAAAACTTTACTTGCATAAACAGAAAGAGGTGGCACTGGGGATGTGGACAAAAACCATGTCGCCTTAACTATATATAACCAGTTCTATGTACAGTGCTACTTTGTTACAATATACATTTGTACAATTGTGCTACATTAGTGAATAGAACTTTACAAATTATTCAGACTGACCTATATTTCCATGGGAAAAAATTCCAAATCCCCGCCATCCTCCTGGGCCAACTCGCCCCGAGAGCGGGGAGTCAACGCTAAGCCTTGAGGCCCCGCTAGAGCCAGAGGACGCATCAGATACTCATTATACTTCCTCATATACAGATATTCAACACACATTCGACTATTTCCCAGTCCCAACATTGTACTAAATTTCATTAAGGATATCTGCATCCTTTAGTAAAGCCATCAGCTTATCTATGGTTTCATTTCTGTTCCCTAGTACCTCATATACGTTCCGGGACAACCCATGTTGCTCGAATAGTGACTCATAGGCTCTGCACTCTTCAATGATATGTCTGACAGTCAGACGTACTCCGCAGGTCCTGCAATCGGGTGGGTCATCACGGGTGATGAGGTACCGATGCGTTAACCGGCAGTGTCCCAGTCTCAGCCGAGCCAGGGTAACTTCTTCACGTCTCGAGCTTCGGTTGGAAGAGGCCCAAGGATTGACTAATCTTTTGGTCATCTTGAGTTTATTTTCTTCGACATTATTCCACTGCTCTTGCCACTGATCGAAAACCTCCCTAATCAGCGGGCATGCTAATTCTCTCGGGGTCAGAACCGTCGGTAACATATCGGTCAGTTCATGGGCTTCCTTGGCAGCTTTATCTGCTGTCTCGTTTCCAGAGATGCCAATATGACCGGGAGACCAAACTAGTGCCACTTTCTTACCAATGTCAGACAAGGCTTTGATGATGCAATGTACTTTGTGGGTCAGTGGATGCCTGCTGTACATGTTGTCGAGACCGTGCAGAGAGCTTAGTGAGTCAGTACAGACTATGATGAGATCCTCGGCTTCTAGGATAGCATTTTCCAAGGCTAATGAAATCGCAGTCAGCTCAGCAGTATAAATATTGGCTAGTGGGTGCAGTTTGAATTTTTGAGTTTTGAATGTTGTGGTGAAGGAGCACGTCGTTGAGTTAGGGATTCGAGAGCCATCAGTATAATATCGAGCTCCGAGGGGCATGGATGCAAGGATGGAGAAGAAGGTATGTTTTTGTTCTTCTACACTACGCCCCTGGCACGCATTGAGATATGCTTTCGGTTTTATGAGTGTCCATGGAGGTTGTTTATTGTCGGTCCTTTTTGGCATCTGATCAATTGCCATAACCGCTGTTTGCATCCTCAGGGCGAGAGGTAAGGTGGGATTGGTTGCATTTTGATAAAGGTGTTTGTACATTGGTTTGAATATTAATTTATAATTTGGATGACTAGGGTTTGGATATAGTTTGCAGATGTACTTTGTAGCGAGCTGTTGCCTTCTAAAAAATAACGGCAGGATACCGGCCTCGCAGCATATGCTAACAACAGGGCTCGTTCTGAATGCGCCTATAGCAACCCTCAATCCTCTGTGATGTACTGCGTCAAGAGTTTTCAGGGCTGGAGGTCGAGCTGAGCCATATACAAAACAACCATAGTCTAAAACGGATTGTATTAAGGCTCGATAAATTTTTAAAAGAGTCCTTCGGTCGGATCCCCAGTCTAAGTTTTGTAACAAGTACATGATTCTCATTTTTTTATTACATCGTTCTTTTAGGTCTGTTATATGTTTCTTCCAGCTAAGACGAGAGTCAAAGATAAGGCCTAAAAAGCGAGTGGATTCGATTTGGTCAATCTGGGAGTTTCCCAAGTTGATGGTAAGTTGATTTATTTGTTTTTTTCTATGAAAGTGTACAAAACGGGTTTTGCTATCGGATATTTTGAGCCCAGAATTTCGAGACCAATTTATTATTTTGTCCGTAGCTGTTTGGAGATGAGCTGCAATGTAATCCAGGTTGAGGCCCCTACATAGAATCGCGAAATCATCTGCATAGAGAAATCCTTTAACGTATCTCGTTAGACATTGAGTCAGGTCATTTATTGCAATGTTAAATAGTGTAGGACTCAATACACTTCCTTGAGGGATACCATGAAGATTATATCTCAGACAGGACCGGGTTTTTCCTGTTATTACTTGAAGTCTTCTATCTTGCAGAAAATTCTTAACAAATAGAGGTAAGTTGCCTCTAAAGCCCCAGTTGTGGAGTTTTTTGAGGATCCCATATCGCCATACCGTATCGAATGCTTTCTCTATATCGAAAAAAATTGCCACCGCGTGTTGATTGTTTATAAAGGCATTCTGTATCTCGGTGTCTATCCTGACTAGATTATCTATGGTGGAGCGATTGTCACGAAAGCCACTCTGCACTGGGTTGATAAATCCATTTCTCTCAAGGGTCCATCTCAGTCTCTTGTTGATCATCTTTTCAACGAGCTTACATAGGCAGCTAGTGAGAGAGATGGGCCTGTAACTGGAGCAAAGTCTCTTATCCTTACCCGGCTTCAGCAGTGGTATGACGAGGGAGTCCCGCCAACTTGCTGGGAATCTGTTCATTGTCCACAGTTCGTTGTACATCCTCAGCAGCAGATCAAGCGTTGAGTCCGGTAGATTGCGGATCATATCATATAGAACCTCATCAGGACCAGGTGACTTACCCTTGAGGCCTTTCAGGGCGCTATCAAGTTCCCATCTACTGAAAGGTTGATTATAGTTTTCATTGTTCGGTGACCCGAATTCCAGGATATTGTCTTCTTCCCTATCCCTGTACTCTGTAAACCAGTGATCATAAGTCCAGTCGTCGAGACAAAAAGTGCTGGCTAGTTTGTTTGCTACTTCGTGCTCGTCACAGATCAATCTTCCTCCTGATTCTAAGATGATGGGGGTCTGTGCAGGAGCAGCTTTCATGGCTTTGATTCTTTTCCACAGAAGTTCGGATGGTGTAGTAGAGTTAATATTTGCTATAAAACTGTGCCAGGATTCTTTTTTATTTTGTAGAATTATTTTTTTGCAAGCTGCTTTGAGCATTTTATAGTTGACAAGATTAGATTCAGTCATATTCCGCTTGAATTTTTGTAATGCTCTCCTTCTTTTTCGTATAGCTTCTTTACACGCCTTATTGAATTTTGGGGATGTAAGATTAAATCATGAAATAAAAATTGGTGAAGTATGCCTGCAACAACAGGTCTCGACATGTTTGAACATGTAAACAACGACTTAATTCCTATAGATACGAAGGTCATTTCCAAACCATAGTGGATTTAAAAAAATAAAATAATAAAAAACAAGAATTCACAAATAACACCAAAGGACAGCGTGCTCGGAATTGGAGATAAATATTTTTTCGCATATATTACTCCTATCGGACAACATACTCAATATGAAGAGCTTTGAATTATATTTTTAAATGCAATACCATTCAAGGCACCGAAGGACGGCATGCTCAAAAGTGTAGGTAGGCGATTTTTCCATCATAATACTCCAGTTTAAAATAATACTGAATACAATGATGATGATGATAGGACATGATAAGGTAGGCTACACGAATGCAGGGTTCGACATGCTAGATCACGCAAGTGCCTGTTCAAGGTCACGAAATCAGTCTTAAAAAATATAAAAATTGTTACTAGTGGGCTAATTAAAAAAAATAGGGGCACAGGCGAGGGGTGAGATAAAAATGTAAAGCAGGGTTTAGAGGGAGAGCGGAAACTTATTGAGGTTTAGAGGAAGAGCGGAAACTTATCGAGATGGGGAAGTAGATTGGTAGTGAATCTCAAAGGACAAAAATTGAGATGAAAAAATTTGGGGGTGTAGGAGGGTTGAGCTGGGGATGTACAATGGTGAGTGATTCAGAGTTGGGGAGGGTGGTGGTGGTGGGAGAGGAGTGGGGGACGGCCGCCATCTTGCTCTTTAGCCATTGCGCCAGAAGTAACTTTCCTCCCCTACTAGCAACGACAGTTTTTTTTTCTTAATTTATTATTTCGAATTGACTCCATTAAAGAAAAAATAACCAACTGCTCGTGGAATCGATCTGGGAACCTTCGCTAGCCATGTCTTTCAGTGAACTGCGGAATGATAAAGTTGAATAACATATTGAGGTTGGTTCTGTCTAAAATAGCTCAGGAGGAAACGTATTCACCTATTTCCCAGACGTCCAGACGCGCCTTGACTCTCCATGAGTTCAACCAGACCATTGGACGTCACTGATGCTACCAGGTCACGGCGACTTCAGCGCCAAGCTCTTCTTCTTTAAGAAGAAGAACAGCCCAGCCTGCTCGTGTGGCGGCGACGAGACTGCGGAACATGTAGTTCTCGAATGCCCGCTATACGACGTGCCCAGGGCGGCGCTGATTCGCCAGACAGGATCGTACCTGGGACTGGACCTGCCGGGACTGATGACATAGGCTGGCTACATGGCTTTTGGTCGGTTCGTCTCCTCCTGGCGGAGAAACAAGAAAGCCTACTAACCCGGTGCCGGGGGCCCCACCGACCACCGACAGGCGTGCGGCGGCTGCCCCCGGCTCCGGGACACAGGCAGAACAGAACCCCCGATAAGATCCCGAGATCACTCGGCGTAAAGAGCCGGGAGAACATAGGGTGATGTGACCGACCCCCCCTAAGGGGTCAGGAGCACCCGAAAAAAAAAAAAAAAAAAAAAAAAAAAAGAGGAAACGTATGATATGAATGGAGCTTTTCGCACCAATTGCGTTGTAATTTATGTTTATTGTAACTCTTTATTCTATTTATTTTAGTTTGTGGGTTCGCCAAGATTATCAACAGTTTTGAAAAACTAAGATGACTTGAGGTTGCAGAATACACAAAAAGAAACTTACTCCATTGTTATTTTAATGAATATATTTGATGAAAACATTATTGATGTTAATGGTTATTATCAGAATCCTTTTCTACACTACTATCCTAGAATACATGCGTGTATAACTTATAATCTACAGGTACCTTGCTGCGTGGCGTTATCTACTGCGATTTCTGCTGGGCTTCGGATTTCTTCAATATTTCACTGACTCTACGTTAAACTTGAAACATGTTTTCACTTCTTTCCTTATTTTAGCATCGTTTCTTATAATAAAAATTGTACTGACACAAAATTCTACAAAACACATCTCAAAGAGTTGGGACCTCCTCCAACGCATCCATCCTCCTCGAAGGTGACTGGGCAAGACGATCATCCCGCCATTCTTCCGCAGGGCTTCTTTCTGCACTCCGATTGGCTACCCATGTCAGGTGACCCTCAGCCTTCCTTACGTGGTATTGCTGCTGATCGTTCTTCTCCCTTTTTGTCTCCATGACATCCTGGCCTCCACCTTCTACACTGCCCTCTGCATTGTCATTTTTACTTACATATTAATAAATTTAATGTCCATATATTTTGGATATTTCAATATTTTCGAAAAAAAACACACTTTAATAAAGTAAAGTAGAAATAAGCAAAAATAGTTTCTCTCAAAGTTAAAAAATATAATTTTCATAATCCGAAGAGAGTAGGTATGATAACTTACCTAATTATTGTCCCAATGTATCTGTACTGAATGCCGTCACGCAGCTTTGAACTGAGATTTGACAATTGACGAACTGTAACGGTACCAACATAAATTATAATAGCAATAAAAAATAAATAAAACAAAATAATTTTTCTAAAATATTGTCTATTGGTCCACAATATGTTGTACTTAAACTAGGTACCGGTTTTGGGATTACACCATCTATAGATGACATCTGTAATTTGTCTAAACCTCGTCATCTATAAGAAAGGTTCCCTCTCAGCTAACTTGTCCTAGTTTATAGCTAAACCTGAATCCCGAAATTCATTTATTATAAGTTTTCACAATATGTCCGCTTTTCTCAACTGAAAAAATTACAATAAGGGTGATAGCCAGGAACGGAGCTAGGGGGGAGACAGGGCCCCCCCCCCCTCCCCCCGGCCAGAGCAAAAAACCAAGATAAAAGTTAAATAAACTAGAAAAATAGTTTTTATTAAAAATGGATTGCTTGCAAGTTGCCAGGATCTTCAAATTTCCCGTGCGTCTGATTCCTAAATCAGCAACCAGTCGTTACATAAATGTACATGTACAAAACAAGTCATATTACATTTATTTAAATATACATGAATTAGATCATTTCATTTCCTCGCTCAAAATCGTCATTTATGTTATACTTTATACTCTTAAAGCTGATTTTACATTCGCAGTAAAAATGCAAAGCGCAGCTATTGGATGTGAGTCATTTAATTCTAAACTCAAGTATTACAGTCAGTGGTTACCTCAGCGGGAGCTTCTAGAGGTCCGATCTCCCAAATTAATAATAAAAAGTCTGCAAGGCTAACTACGGAAACTGCGGGCTGTGCCCCCGCGAGTCTATACCCCCCAAACCCTCGTAGCCTAACTTTGCCCCCCCCCCCCCCCCCTGCTCAACATTCTGGCTACGCCCCTGGTGATAGCCACCTTGTGACACTCGTCAATAACTTATATTAGAAACTCGTTGAAAGGGTTTCGGAGACGGTTCTCCATTCTATGAATCCGGAGAAGAATGTAAAACTTTCTTAAGCCTGCCATACACGGTCAGTTTGGTGTGTCAGTTTGGCTTGAACACATCCAACTGACACACCAAACTGACGTGTATGGTGTAGAAATGGCATGACATCATGCCAAAAAGATGAACTGATGGTTTGATGAAATTCCATCCAATGGTGTGACACATCGAACTGACGACAAGCCTATTTGACTGTGTGTGGGGTTTGAATCAGTTCAGTTCTTCAAACTAGCCATTCTGCGCATGCTCCGGCGTCATCAATTATCAACGTCATCAAAAGTTATTTTATGTATATTTTGATTTCTTTGTTTTCATTAAATAAAATTAAGTTTTAAAAGTTTATTAATAATTATTTAGTATGTGTTTTTTTTTTATTGTTTTTAAAAAATAAAAAGACGATTTAATTATGTCTACTTGGAGTAAAGGCTTTTTAATTGAGTTTATAGATTTATTGAGGCAAGAAGAATGTTTATGGAAGGCTATATCAAAAGACTACCACAATACATTAAAATAGGACGCTTCCTACGAGTTGCTTGTAAATAAAGTTAAAGAAAGTGATGCCAAAGCATGTAAGGAGACTGTAACAAAACAAATTAATAGTTTGAGTTGCTGTCAGTCTCTCAAGAGTGGTTATTGCATTTCTCATATTTGTGTCTTGCTTTTTTATTAAAGGAGAGACTAATGAATATAGTTGAAGATAAGTTTCTTCGTCCACTCTCAAATAATTATTCTAATCTTTTGGATGAAACCTGAGCTCCTCCAAAATATTTATATGTGAATATTTCGCCCTTTTTGAAAGCCAGACTTTAACCCAAATTTTTCTTCGATTTCTTTTTTTGGATTCAACAATGTAAATAGCCACAGCACCATATAACAACAATTCCTCGTTACTTGACATTTTTAATTTAATTTATTATAACTTATTTAAACAAACAAATCAAAGCTCGAAATAAACTTTTATTCCAAAAAAAACAAGACTTAACTGACCGTGTGTAGACACCAGACCTATCAGTTAGATTTGATCAGTTGTCATACACACACCAAACTGACCGTATATGACCCCCTTTATAACAACCACAGTTGACTGGGCAAAATGTATTGAGCGTTCACTTCCTATTTCGAAGGTTCAATTAGAACAGGAAAATGTCTATAATTTTTTTTACTGTTCATATACAGATGGCATTGAGATTAACTGGGTTCAATTAAATAAATTCAGTTCTGGTTCGGGACCAAATAAAATTTACTAAATTTAATATGATGATTCAGAAGTGCCTGAGCTAGGCACCTATTAATTTTCAACTAAGTTGGTAACTTGGATCCAGGCGGAGAGCTAAAACTTTGTTGATTAATTCACTCTGGGGAAGTACATTACCAGGGGATCCACCTATGACCTTTTTTTCATATTTGGATCCGGGGGCCGGGAAACATGAAATTCAGGTGAAAAGTAACGGAACTTGTGACGAATTGCATAACTTCCCCTATACTTGGGGGTAGTAACAGATATAACTAATGATGAAGGGTGGAAGGTGGAAGCTTCTGTCTCCTCTTTTGTTTTCATTAATTAGTTCTGTTCTGTTTTTTCAAGTTAGCAGTTAGTTTCTTTTCGTTCTCTTTGAAATAACAACTGAATTAATGGAGATAGTAGTTACAGTGGAGTTAGTAGTCATATTGGAGATAGTAGCCATAGTGGAGATGGTAGCCATAGTGGAGATAGTAGTCATAGTGGAGATAGTAGTCATAGTGGAGATAGTAGTCATAGTGGAGATAGTGGTCATAGTGGCAGTGCCGGATTAAGACTATTCGATGCCCTAAGCATTCTGAGCTTATGGTGCCCCCATCTCACTATTGATATGATTAATGTCTTACTTATGTTGGCAAGTTCAATACTTAAGCTCGATTATACAAAATGAAGTAAAAATTAATTAAGCGAAAAAATAATAAAATTAATTTTTTCAAAATTAATTCATTAAATCACTAAATTTCTCTTTCGTCCAAATACGCCATTCGTTCACCCTATACGTACACTTCATCGTCAGATACTTCTTCTTCCTCAGTATCATCATAATCAGGATTTGATATTTGGTCTTCCATCCCAAGTTTACGGCAGGCTAAGAGAAGAATGATGCTATCTATAAATGTTTTTATATTTAACATATTTGTTTCATTTTTAATTAAAAATTATAGCAGATTTATGAAAAAATAAAAATAAAAATTGAGAAATAATTAATTATTTACTATTTCAAAAATAGCATTGCGGACTTGGTGCCCCCAAGACGTGATGCCCTAAACAATTGCTTAGTTTGCTTATAGGGTAATCCGGCACTGCATAGTGGAGATAGTAGTCGTAGTGGAGATAGTAGTCATAGTGGAGATAGTAGTCATAGTGGAGATAGTAGTCGTAGTGGAGATAGTAGTCATAGTGGAGCTAGAACAGTGAGTGTCTACTTCAGTCTGCTTTGTTTTATTATATAAACTAATTATTTGTGTATGGAGAGGTGCAGGAGATCAGCAGAGGGACTGTGCCGTGGACAATGAACACTTCCTGAACCACCAATTTTACAGGAAACGATAAAAAATCATGTAATCACTCCCTATTACATATTTGTATGAGCTCTGAAGTTAAGTTGAATCAGTGTTAAATACACTGACTGAACATCCTACAATGATTTTGAAGAACATAATTCACTATTTCTAACATACTTTTTAAATATAATATACTAATAAATGCATAACATGTATGTTGCTTGAGATAATTTTCCAACCTTACTTTTAATGGTACGGTGCTTGCGAAATTGGATGCTTACAATAATTATGTAAGTTCAAAATGAAATCCATGCTATGAGGTTGCAACTACAATACATTATTTTTAATAATATTGATTTATTTTGTCCATATATAGGAGGCAAAATGAATAATTAGGAGAAAAAATACGAAACAAAAAAATTAATAGTTTAGACACTTTTGTTTAGAAAATAAATATTTGAATAATAGCTACTGTTTTTTTTTATCCCTGTAATTATCATCACAGTAAACGCTATTAATATTATTCACTCTTTACTAAAAACTACTATTATACTAATTGGTTAAAGTAAATAAAGTAATCACAACAGACAACTTTTTAAAATATATTTTCCTATAGTTAGTTATTATGACTCATGCCCGGGCTTTAACTACGAGGTCATATCGCCTACTACCAGAGCGCTCTTTCGTCTCTCTGGTGGATATGACCACGACTCTACTGTGTGAGTCCTAAATTTTGCCTACCCTAAATTTTTAGTCACCTAGGGTAGAGGTCTTTAACGAGTACCTGACATTGTACAGACTCGGGACCATCTCTTAACGTCCCATCCGAAGGACGGAGTGCTTAAATTTATTTTACCTCCCAGATAACCGGCGCTCCTTATTTTCTTATATTAAAACTTTTGTTTTCTTCAAAACTCTTTTTTGTAAAAATATAATATCATTTTTTATTCGTTCCGTACACATTATTCATCATATTAGGAACTTTTAGATTGGAAGTCATAAATCCTATAAAATCCTTCATTCTTTCAGACAGTTCGGTGTCCTATGATTAATAATTATTATTATTTTGTAGGGAGTAAATGAAATTATGACAAAAATAATTTTAAAAAGATTTTGAACCTTCAGACATTGAAGCGTTTTACAAAACTTTTTTAGTGATTACCTGTCAATTGCTATAATGCCCAAATTGCAATGTTTCTTAAAGAATATTATTTTAAAAGCATTGATTTTTTTTGTGACTCATGATCGAGCTTTAAGTTGCCTACTACCAGAGCGCTAGGGGACATTGAGAAAAGTGCAAATCCATAAAAAATAGAAAAGAAATGCTTCATATTTCTAAATAATGCGATGCATATTAGCCATGTCTCTTATAAAGGTGTTATCTAGTTATTTACAACATCCATGGCTCCGGGAAGGAGTTCTATCTACGAAATAAAACTCACTCCCGGACGGGATTCGAACCAGCTAACCATGGTGAGACCAGACGACATAAGGCCCTACGCTCTAGCCCGCACGGCCACCATGGCCCCCGGAAAATGTTTAATTGTTAATTGGAGCTGACTGAATATTGGAGACATGTAAGCTTGGACAATATATAAGTATATTCAGAAATGTAGATGTAAGGATGAGAAGGCAGGAAGCAGCTGACGGTGGACTGTCCTTGTGCCTTATGAGACACGATCCAGTTTTATTGAAGTGAAACATCTGTTGTATGTCACGAAACACCAGCTACAATTTCCTTTCTAACAAATATGCAACGGAAGGGATGCACAAATAGAAAATAGGAAAAAAAAACTTAGTCAATTTAGAGAGCGCCAGTAGCACAGGGATTCAATCCCAGACCTTACGTCTTTTATATCGGAGGTAACAAAACATTGAGCACGTCGTCCTTCGGAGGGTTGGTTCAATGGCTGTCTCGAGCCTGTGCGTTAACAGGTACTCTCGTATAAGACCCCTATCCTAGTTGCCACACCAGCCTACCCAGTATATTATGCCATAATGCTAGCCAAAACAAAAAATGTTTGAGTTGGAACTTGCGGATTCTAAGAACTACAACACCTGTTTCTTCTATTTTGCACTGGGTTGGAAGTGACTTTGCACTTGCATCGCGATGCAGGCACCAACAGAAATCGTTACACTATTTTGTTTAGCCTCATTTATTCATTTGTTGGAGAAAAATATTGTTCTGGTTCCTTCCCTCTTTGTTAGTAAGTTGAATGTGAAGTGAGGATGGGCGATAGTCGATAGTACTAATCATATATCGATAGTTCATGGCTATCGATGATCCATGTTACTATCTATAATAATTTTCCTTTGTTACAAGGGATACGTTTTGAATAAAATAAATATAAATAAAATAAAAACTACAAAATCAAGTTAATCAACCGCCACCCAAGACCAAACAACCCACTTCAGAACCTGCATCGCTGCCTACTGTTCCATAAAGTTCTACAAAAGTATTTTTCGTCAATTGGTAATTAATGTTTTTGATATTGTTTTGTGAAAAGTTGTTGATTAAAATAAAGATATTTGAATCTAATGCCATTGTACTTCATTGTTTTTTGATTATCTACAATAAGTGTTTTTGAACTTTAATTAATGTGTTAAAATTCTTGCCAAATGTTATACTTAATGCGATTATTTTCGACACAGAACATCGAATAATTCAAATAGATGTACAATGAAAAAATTTAAATTAAATAATTATATTATAATAAAATATTGGAATTGGAAAGTGTTTTGCATGAAAATCGTCAACTTACTGAATTATCGATACTATCGATAGTTTTCCACCAATAGTATCGGACTATTGCCCATCCCTAATGTGAAGTGCCTAATCCCCTAGTGTTGTAACATTCAGTTTTATCTAATCTCTCTTGAAACTCTGAAATCTCAAGGTTCACAATCTCACATTGTTTGTTTATTACAAAGGTTTCTACTTAGAACTTACAATATTGTGGAATTGAAAAAGAAGTTTTTTCTCATATGAAAACATATCAAATGCGTATAACCTTCAACATCCGGTGTCTAATTTTCAATTATCTATATATATCTGTTTTAAGAAAATATACGCTAAAATAAGTAGAAACAGTGAGAAAACGGAAGAGAAGTGTTGTAAATAGAATGTTGGTAAAACGACGTAACTGTTTCAGGAAGTTTCCTGAATGATTGTACATCTTTCTTTCTTCCGGCGTTCCAAGAAGACAAGAAAGACCCATCACATGGGTGAATCACCTGCCAAGTACTTCCCCAGTCCAAATTAATCAACTAAGTGTTCTCTCTCTCTCAGCCCAATCTACCCATTTGGAAACACAATAAACCCACTAAAATAACTACTCCACTTAGATCCCTTCTGTTTCCACTTAAGTTTACTGTGGTGGTTATTTATTTTTACTCCATATATCATTAATCTTATCTAAGTCAATATATTTATATTATTATACATTTTTTTTGTTTTCTTTATTTTTATCTTTATTTTGTTATCATTTTAATTTATATCTTCATTGTTATTCATTCAATTTTTATATACATAGATAGGAAAAGCTTCTGATTTTAATTTTTTAAATATTATTATGTAGTAATCATTTGGTTAATTATACAAACATAATTGTGCGTGAAATTGTGTTAATTGAATAATGTAATTTCACGCACATCACATGTAAATTAGTTTATCTTGTTAGAATGTAATAATTCTAGTTTTAATTTTAATTTTACCACTGTTCCTGAAGACATTTCAGAACACACTTTTGATTGCTAACCGAAAGACACTGAGATTTTCTAATTGAAAGTTCAACTCCTTCCTTACCTACCTGATGGGAGCCATGGTGGCCGTGCGGGCTAGAGCGTAGGGCTTTGGTCGCATGGTTTCACTTTGGTTTGCGGGTTCGAATCCCGTCCGGGAGTGAGTTTTATTTCGTAGATAAAACTTCCTGTCGGGGCCATGGATGTCGTAAATAATTAGGTAAACACCATTATAAGAGTCATGGCTAATATGCATCGTACGTAAGGCCAAAAAAAAAAAAAAAAGTACTTACCTGATGGTACCTATAAAAATGTTTCGTATTCAGCAAACTTGACTTAAGTTAGATGCAACGCAGAAATTGGTAGTTTATGATTAAATTTCTTGTGGAAGACAATATTTCAAAAAACAAAGTTAGTTTTATTTATCCCTTATTAAATTTCGTGTGGATACATTCTTTATGTCAAGTTTTATATATACTGTGATGTAAACAATAAACACATTGTACCATCTGACGGTCATCTGACCAAGAGGTCGTCTTTATAAGATTTTTGATTTTCGAATTATTTATATAGGTATGTGTATTTTATTTATAAATAAATAAATAATACACTCATTGTCATATTAACATACTCCAAAATTTATTATTATTTTTTCCAAGCGAAGTTTTGAATTTTTTTGGATAGCGGCTGAAACGGAATGAAAAGCATATATTGGCTATTATTTTATTACAAATGAAAGGAGAACAATGGACAGTCAAAAAACAAATGGCGAAGATCAGCTGTTTGAAGTGAGAGAGTCAGAGTCGAAAGAGAGTTGTGTTAATGTTAAGACAGTCTGAGTGTATTAAGGTTATAACAAGTTGAAGTACGAAGATGAGCCAAGATATGTACTTTTCATTCATTATTATATATGCCCAATATGAAAAATTAAAGAGTGGCCACCGAAAAGAGACTAAAATACAGTTTTAGAAAATAATAAGAATTTTTGTGAATGATTTAATTTTTTATTTTCCAAGGTTATTTTATTTTTTTATAATGTAGGTTATGTTTAAATAAACACAATTTTTGTTCTCGATTATTATCTATGCTATTCATTATCCCTGTCAACCAAGTAAGATAACACCTTTGGATTAGATTGCACATTTTTGCAAATTTAGAAATATTTGATGGCATCTCAGATTACATATATATTTAGAAGAAATCCAAATTAAATAATTATTAATTTAAATTTTTTTTTAATTGCACGCCTTGAACTTTCGATATTATATTATTACTTTTTGGAAACTTCTGTAGAAACCAAAATTTAGTAGAAGACCAGCAACGATTTCTACAGGAAGTGTGATAATTTTATTTATTACTAGCAGTAATACCCGGCGTTGCTCGGGGAACATTGACTTTTCACCTAATATCTCTCATTCGAATCCAATTCAATTCTTCGACAGTACATTCATGATGTTATAATTTTCAATTATTCATATAGAATAAGCCTTATAGTACTTCAACGGCAGACACCACAGCTAGTATCTGCTTAATACCGGTGTACAGAAGAAAAGAAAGCTACATGTGAAATTCCTTCAGCTTAATGCACCCCACCCCTCAGGTTCAAAAAGTTGAAACGTCAGAACGAATTTTCAAATTTTGTTTTGAAATTCCATGACAATCCGACCATTAGTTAATGAGCTACCATTATTTATATACTTAAGTCTACCCCCACTATCCTCCCTTTCGTTCAATATCTTGCGAGGTCACAAACCCTATTTTTCTATTTGGCCTTTAGAATACTACATGTGAAATTTCATAAAAACCCGTCGAGCCGTTTGGGCGTGATGCTGAAACAAACAAACAAATAAACCCCGTTTCAGCTTTATTAATATAGATTTCTTCCTTGATAATTTTAGTTGGAGCCAAACGGAAACGTATTTTTTCTTTATATTTGGGGTCTACTGAGCTCAGGATCGCAAGATGGAAATCTAGACGGGGCTCTTAGTTGTTTTAACTGACTTATATTATTTATTTTTTTAAATATCCTTGAGCACGTCGTCCTTCGGATGGGACTTTCCCGATACATCTGAATCATTCTTTGGTTGACCATCTTCGTTTCTGGATGCTGCCTATCTACCAACATAGCTGTATTAATTTGTTTTTCAGAAAAGATGTCAAAACGGTACCTCAAAGCCCACTTATATACCACATTTCTTCCTTGATAATTTTAGTTGGAACCAAACGGTAACTTATTTTATCATACATATGGAGTCTATCGAGCTCAGGATCGCCACTTAGAAATCTAGCCAAGACACTTAGGTCAGATGTTTTATTCGAGAAGAAAAAATAAATTTGAGCACGTCGTCCTTCGGATTGGACTTCAGGCTATGATCGAGGGCCTTTTTGTATGTCAGGTGCTCGATAATGAGTCGTATGTTATGTAACTAAACCTGGATAGCTAAAATTTCACTTAGGTTCATTAAACCTTGAGCACGTCGTCCTTCGGACGGGACTTTCCCGAAATATCTGAATCTCTCTATCAGTTTTAACAAATATTATATCTATAAACCGTTAAAAAGCAGGAAATTTGAAGAATGGTATTTAGCCCGACTTATTTCGAAAAACATTTTCATTTCGATTTTTCTGTAGGATTCGGATATCTCGGTTGTTCATCAGTTTTAACAAATATTAAATCTAAAAACCGTTTAAAAGCCAGAAATTTGAAGAATGGTGTCTACCAAGCTCAGGATCGCCATTTAGAAATCTAGCCAAGGCACTTAGGTCAGATGCTTTAATCGGGAAGATAAAAATAAATTTGAGCACGTCGTCCTTCGGATTGGACTTTAAGCTATGATCGAGGGCCTTTTCGTATGTCAGGTACTCGATAATCAGTCGTATGTTATGTATCTAAACCTGGGTAGGTGACATTTCATTTAGGTTAAAAATTACTTGAGCACGTCGTCCTTCGGATGGGATTTTCCCGATACATCTGAATCTTTCTTTGGTTGACCATCTTCGTTTCTGGATGCTGCCTGTCTACCAACATAGCTGTATTAATTTGTTTTTCAGAAAATATGTTAAAACGGTACCTCAAAGCCCACTTATTTTCCACATTTCTTCCTTGATAATTTTAGTTGGAACCAAACGGTAACTTATTTAATCTTACATATGGAGTCTATCGAGCTCAGGATCGCCACTTAGAAATCTAGCCAAGGCACTTAGGTCAGATGTTTTAATCGAGAAGATAAAAATAAATTTGAGCACGTCGTCCTTCGGATTGGACTTTAGGCTATGATCGAGGGCCTTTTTGTATGTCAGGTCCTCGATAATGAGTCGTATGTTATGTATCTAAACCTGGGTAGTTGAAATTTCATTTACGTTAAAAATAACTTGAGCACGTCGTCCTTCGGACGGGACTTTCCCGAAATATCTGAATCTCTCTATCAGTTTTAACAAATATTATATCTATAAACCGTTAAAAAGCAGGAAATTTGAAGAATGGTATTTAGCCCGACTTATTTCGAAAAACATTTTCATTTCGATTTTTCTGTAGGATTCGGATATCTCGGTTGTTCATCAGTTTTAACAAATATTAAATCTAAAAACCGTTTAAAAGCCAGAAATTTGAAGAATGGTGTCTACCAAGCTCAGGATCGCCATTTAGAAATCTAGCCAAGGCACTTAGGTCAGATGTTTTAATCGGGAAGATAAAAATAAATTTGAGCACGTCGTCCTTCGGATTGGACTTTAAGCTATGATCGAGGGCCTTTTCGTATGTCAGGTACTCGATAATCAGTCGTATGTTATGTATCTAAACCTGGGTAGGTGACATTTCATTTAGGTTAAAAATTACTTGAGCACGTCGTCCTTCGGATGGGATTTTCCCGATACATCTGAATCTTTCTTTGGTTGACCATCTTCGTTTCTGGATGCTGCCTGTCTACCAACATAGCTGTATTAATTTGTTTTTCAGAAAATATGTTAAAACGGTACCTCAAAGCCCACTTATTTTCCACATTTCTTCCTTGATAATTTTAGTTGGAACCAAACGGTAACTTATTTAATCTTACATATGGAGTCTATCGAGCTCAGGATCGCCACTTAGAAATCTAGCCAAGGCACTTAGGTCAGATGTTTTAATCGAGAAGATAAAAATAAATTTGAGCACGTCGTCCTTCGGATTGGACTTTAGGCTATGATCGAGGGCCTTTTTGTATGTCAGGTCCTCGATAATGAGTCGTATGTTATGTATCTAAACCTGGGTAGTTGAAATTTCATTTACGTTAAAAATAACTTGAGCACGTCGTCCTTCGGATTGGACTTTCTCGATATATCTGAATATTAAATCTAAAAACTGTTAAAAAGCGAGAGTATATTTGAAGAATAGGATTTCGCCCGTTTTTTTCGAAAAACATTTTTATTTCGATTTTTGTGTTGGATTCAGATATCCCGGTTGTTCATCAGTTTTAACAAATATTAAAACTAAAAACCGTTTAAAAGGGAGAAATTTGAAGAATGGAGTCTACCGAACTTTGGATCGCCATTTAGAAATCTAGCCAAGTCACTTAGGTCAGATGTTTTAATCGAGAAAATAAAAATTAATTTGAGCACGTCGTCCTTCGGATTGGACTTTAAGCTATGATCGAGGGCCTTTTCGTATGTCAGGTACTCGATAATGAGTCGTATGTTATGTATCTAAACCCGGGTAGGTGACATTTCATTTAGGTTAAAAATTACTTGTGCACGTCGTCCTTCGAATGGGACTTTCCCGATACATCTGAATCTTTCTTTGTTTGACCATATTCGTTTCTGGATGCTGCTATCTACCAACATAGCTGTATTAATTTGTTTTTCAGAAAATATGTCAAAAGGTACCTCAAAGCCCACTTAATACACATTTCTTCCTTGATAATTTTAGTCAAACGGTAACTTATTTTATCATACATAAGGAGTCTAGCGAGCTCAGGATCGCCACTTAGAAATCTAGCCAAGGCACTTAGGTCAGATGTTTTAATCGAGAAGATAAAAATAAATTTGAGCACGTCGTCCTTCGGATTGGACTTTAGGCTATGATCGAGGGCCTTTTTGTATGTCAGGTGCTCGATAATGAGTCGTATGTTATGTAACTAAACCTGGATAGCAAAAATTTCACTTAGGTTTATTAAACCTTGAGCACGTCGTCCTTCGGATGGGACTTTCCCGATATATCTGAATCTGTCTATCAGTTTTAACAAATATTAAATCTATAAACCGTTAAAAAGCAGGAAATTTGAAGAATGGTATTTAGCCCGACATTTTTCGAAAAATATTATTATTTCAATTTTTGTGCAGGATTCAGATATCTCGGTTGTTCATCAGTTTTAACAAATATTAAATCTAAAAACCGTTTAAAAGCGAGAAATTTGAAGAATGGAGTTTACCGAGCTCAGGATCGCCACTTAGAAATCTAGCCAAGGCACTTAGGTCAGATGTTTTAGTCGAGAAGATAAAAATAAATTTGAGCACGTCGTCCTTCGGATTGGTCTTTAGGCTATGATCGAGGCCCTTCTTGTATGTCAGGTGCTCGATAATGAGTCGTATGTTATGTAACTAAACCTGGGTAGCAGAAATTTCACTTAGGTTACAAAAACCTTGAGCACGTCGTCCATCGGATGGGACTTTCCCGATATATCTGAATCTGTCTATCAGTTTCAACAGATATTAAATCTATAAACCGTTAAAAAGCAGGAAATTTGAAGAATAGTATTCAGCCTTACTTTTTTCGAAAAACATTTTTATTTTGATTCTTGTGTAGATTTCAGATACCCCGGTTGTTCATCAGTTTTAACAAATATTAAATCTAAAAACCGTTTAAAAGCGAAGTTTGAAGAATGGAGTCTACCGAACTTTGGATCGCCATTTAGAAATCTAGCCAAGTCACTTAGGTCAGATGTTTTAATCGGGAAGATAAAAATAAATTTGAGCACGTCGTCCTTCGGATTGGACTTTAAGCTATGATCGAGGGCCTTTTCGTATGTCAGGTACTCGATAATGAGTCGTATGTTATGTATCTAAACCTGGGTAGGTGACATTTCATTTAGGTTAAAAATTACTTGAGCACGTCGTCCTTCGGATGGGACTTTCCTGATACATCTGAATCTTTCTTTGGTTGACCATCTTCGTTTCTGGATGCTGCCTATCTACCAACATAGCTGTATTAATTTGTTTTTCAGAAAATATGTCAAAACGGTACCTCAAAGCCTACTTATATTCCACATTTCTTCCTTGATAATTTTAGTTGGAACCAAACGGTTACTTATTTTATCATACATATGGAGTCTATCGAGCTCAGGATCGCCACTTAGAAATCTAGCCAAGGCACTTAGGTCAGATGTTTTAATCGAGAAGATAAAAATAAATTTGAGCACGTCGTCCTTCGGATTGGACTTTAGGATATGATCGAGGGCATTTTTGTATGTCAGGTGCTCGATAGTGAGTCGTATGTTATGTAACTAGACCTGGGTAGCTAAAATTTCACTTAGGTTCATTAAACCTTGGGCACGTCGTCCTTCGGATGGGACTTTCCCGATATTTCTGAATCTGTCTATCAGTTTTAACAAATATTAAATCTATAAACCGTTAAAAAGCAGGAAATTTGAAGAATGGAGTTTGCCGAGCTCAGGATCGCCATTCAGAGATCTAGCCAAGTCACTTAGGTCAGATGTTTTAATCGGGAAGATAAAA
This sequence comes from Aradus depressus, assembly GCA_963662175.1. Classification (NCBI taxonomy): domain Eukaryota; kingdom Metazoa; phylum Arthropoda; class Insecta; order Hemiptera; family Aradidae; genus Aradus; species Aradus depressus. The sequence continues at coordinate 3,322,100 of OY759215.1, read as the reverse complement.
ATAAATTTGAGCACGTCGTCCTTCGGATGGGACTTTCCCGATACATCTGAATCTTTCTTTCGTTGACCATCTTCGTTTCTGGATGCTGCCTAAGAACGCCGAACACCTTAGATAGTATGCGCCTTGCAACTCCGTGCAACCAGGTATTAATAAGTTCTTAGGAACGCTGGGCAGCACAGATAGTATGTATGGAGTTAGGAATGCTGGACACCGCAGCTAGTATGTGCCTTGCAACAGCGGATGCCCTAGGTATTTTGTGCTTAACAACGCTGGTGATAGCTATTATTTTCCGTGCAACGGTGGACCTCTTAGGTAATACATGCATAGGAAATCTACCATATTAAAATTAGAGCTATATCCCATCTTTAAGAATGTTCCATGTGAGATTCATTCTGCATTAATGCACCTCCGCCCCTCCCATCCAAAGGGTCACAGCTTATTTTTAAATATTGCTTTTGAAACTACCATTTAGGTATATGCTTGCCTCCGCCATACCCCCCTCCCGTTGACAATTTTGAGACGTCACATATCCTTTTTCTGTTTTTGTCTATTATGAATAATACATGTGAAATTCCATGACATTCCGATCATCCGTTAAAGACATCACTACCTTTATATGAGGCCTACCCCACAACCCCCCCTCCCGTTCAAAATTTTGAAATGTCACGTAGCGTATTTTTCAATTTGGCCTTTAAGCATACTACATGTCAAATTCCATGACATTCCGATCAAAAGACCTATCACTATCTTTATATGTAGGCCTACCCCCCACCCGTTCAAAATTTTGAAATGACACGTAGCGTATTTTTCAATTTGGCCTTTAAGCATACTACATGTCAAATTCCATCACATTCCGATCAAAAGACCTATCACTATCTTTTTATTTAGGCCTACCCCCACAACCCCCCCTCCCGATCAAAATTTTGAGATATCACGTAGCGTATTTTTCAATTTGGCCTTTAAGAATACTACATGTCAAATTCCATGACTATCCGATCATCCGTTAATGACAGCACTACCTTTATATTTAGGCCCCCCTTACAACCCCCCCTACCGTTCAAAATTTATGGACGCCACATAGCCTATTTTTCAACTTGACTTTTAAGAATACTACATGTGAAATTTCATGATAATCCGTCCATCCGTTAATGCGCTAGAGCAATTTTTGTGCTTAGCCCCCTTCCCCCTTCCTCCAGTTGACCGCTAGGAACTCTCTTCATAAGAACCTTCCTCGGTCTTCAACGAATATTTAAAAAAAAAATTAGCCGAATTGGTCCAGCCGTTCTCGAGTTTTGCGCTTAGCAAAATTTAGCATTCATTTTTATTATATAGACTAGCTGACCCGACAGACGTCGTTCTGTCAAAAGCTATTGGACTGGATTTTTTTTTTTTTTTTTTTTACTTGGAACCACAGCAAGTTCGTACTTAAGAACACCGGGCACCTTAGATAGTATGCGCCTTGCAACTCCGTGCAACCAGCTATTAAGTTCTTAGGACCGCTAGGCAACACAGATAGTATGTAGTTAGGAACGCAGGGCACCGCAGCTAGTATGTGCCTTGCAACAGCGGATGCCCTAGGTATTTTGTGCTTAAGAACGCTGGTGAGAGCTATTATTTACCGTGCAACGGTGCACCTTCAAGGTAATACATGCTTAGGAAACCCACCCTATTAAAATTAGGGCTATTTCCCATCTTTAAGAAAGCTCCATGTGAGATTCATTCAGCATTAATGGACCCCCGCCCCTCCCGTCCAAAAGGGTCACAGCCAATTTTTAAATATTGCTTTTGAAACTACTATTTAGGTATATGCTTGCCCCTCATACCCCCCTCCCGTTGACAATGTTGATACGTCACATATCCTTTTTTTGTATTTGCCTTTTAAGAATACTACATGTGAAATTCCATGACAATCCGATCATCTGTTAATGACCTATCACTATCTTTATATGTAGGCCTACCCCCACAACCCGCCCTCCCGTTCAAAATTTTGAGATGTCACGTACCGTATTGTTCAATTTGGCCTTTAAGAATACTACAAATTTCGTGACAATCCGACCAACCGTTAATGAGCTAGGACTATATTTATACTTAGGCCCCCCCCCATAACCCCCCCTCCTGTTCAAAATTTTGAGATGTCACGTAGCTTATTTTTCAATTTGGCCTTTAAGCATACTACATGTCAAATTCCATGACATTCCGAACATCCGTTAATGACCTATCACTATCTTTATATGTAGGCCTACCCCCACAACCCGCCCTCCCGTTCAAAATTTTGAGATGTCACGTACCGTATTTTTCAATTTGGCCTTTAAGAATACTACATGTCAAATTTCGTGACAATCCGACCAACCGTTAATGAGCTAGGACTATATTTATACTTAGGCCCCCCCCCCCCATAACCCCCCCTCCTGTTCAAAATTTTGAGATGTCACGTAGCGTATTTTTCAATTTGGCCTTTAAGCATACTACATGTCAAATTCCATGACATTCCGAACATCCGTTAAAGACCTATCACTATCTTTATATGTAGACCTACCCCCACAACCCCCTCTCCCGTTCAAAATTTTGAGATGTCACGTACCGTATTTTTCAATTTGGACTTTAAGAATACTACATGTCAAATTTCGTGACAATCCGACCAACCGTTAATGAGCTAGGACTATATTTATACTTAGGCCCCCCCCCTTTCAAATTTTGAGACTTCACACATCCTTTTTTTAAATTTGGCTTTTTAGAATACTACATGTGAAATGCCATGACAACCCGACTATTAGTTAATGAGTTACCGGTATCTTTATACTAAGGCCTACCTCCACAACCCCCCCTCCCGTGCAAAATTTAGCCAATCATTTTTATTATATAGATGTGTAGATATGTAAAAACTGAATAAAACGAAACAGTAAGTAAATGACAAAGATCACAACCAAAGATAAATCGAGAAACTTGCCAGAAGCGAAGATTTAAAAACAATCAAGAAAATAAAACACACTAAAAACTGATAACACGCACTAAAAACTGATAACACGCACTAAAAACTGAATAAAACGAAACAGTAAGAGTTGTAATTACGTTTTATTCAGCCAACAAAATAACATGCACTAAAAACTGACTAAAACGAAACGGTAAGTAAATGATTTTAGGGTGTCTGAGATCGATTCCCTTGATCGATTCATTGCTCACATCGATTATTACGACCCCAAACATCGATTCTTCGATTAATCTATCTCAGATCGCCATCCCTAGAATTAACAGCTAAGAACTCTTCATAAGAACCTTCCTCGGACTTCAACGAATATTTGAAGAAAAAAAATTGGCCGAATTGGTCCAGCCGTTCTCGAGTTTTGCGCTTAGCAAAATTTAGCACTCATTTTTATTATATAGATTAATTAATTGTTTATTAGATAATTTTAAATACTTTTATTTTTATTTTATTTATTTAGTTTCTTCAATTATCACAATACATAATACATACATATACACATATATGTATAACATAGTTCCAACGTAACTACCTTAACTCTCTCAAAAAAACATCATCATACATATACAGGACAAATAAATATGTGAGACGGAAAGAGATGTCTTTAGAAAGAGTTAAGGTTGGAACTATGTTTTGGAAGACAATGATAGAGATATAAGGCCATCTGGACGATAACATCCTCAAGTAATTTTTGTTAAAACGCCCAAACCAACTTATATACAAGAAAAGGCCTGGATTTCGCTGAAAATTAATAGATTTGGTTGGACCCTGAAATTTTCCAGTAATTACATTCTTACTTCGACAGTTACTGAGGTGTTAATCTACCCTTTCCTCCAGTCGATTTGGATGAAGATCAATAGACGATTTCCTTATATGGTTCTAGAGATAAAGATGTTAAGTTTTGTCGATATATTTATTCTACCGGGAGTTATCATGTTCACAGACAGGAAATGCTTTTGTCATTTTTGTAATCGGGGATCAGAAATCATAAAATTTCAGTCAAAAAGCAACATCGAATTACTGAGATTACAAAGTTTCCCCTACCCCTTGTATGGCTGGGAAAGTAATAAAGTCTATCTGTGAACACGATAACTCCCGATAGTGAGAACGCCGATAGCTCAGTGGTATGCGTGCTTGCTTACTGAGCTCAAAATTCCGGGTTCAAAGACCGGTTGAGGGCCTCAGTTTATTTTATCTGGGAGGTAAAAAAACAACGTAAGCACGCCGTCCTTCGGATGGGACGTTAAGCGATGGTCCCGAGCCTGTACGATGTCAGGTAGTCGTTAAAGACCTCTATCCTAGGTGAATAAAAATTTAAGGTAGGCAAAATTTAGGACTCCCGTAGTAGAGTAGGACTCATGTCCATCAGAGCGACAAAAGAGCGCTCTGGTAGTAGGCGATATGACCTTGTAGTTAAAGAACGGGCTAAGTCATCATAACAACTCTCGATAGAATGAATATATGAGGCGTGTCACTCAAAACTCGTTATGTCCACATTTTTCAGAATTGTATTTTCTTTATCTAAAAACGCAAGTTTAAGCTGGCAAAACGAATTTGACTGAAAACCCGTAAAAAACCAGGAGAAAAGTGATTTCAAAAATGTTTCTTCCCTTCTAAACCCGTTACATCCATAGTTCCCAAGAGACGTGGTGCTAGAGCGTAGGGCTTTGATCGCATGGTAACCATGGTTGTGGGTTCGAATCCCGTCCGGGAGAGAGTATTATTCCCGGAGCCATCAATATTGTGTACATTACCAATAACAACACGGTTATGGAGACATCGATAATATGCATCGTACATGAAGCCAAAAATAAAGAAAAATCCATAGTTCCCTAGTTGCTAATCTTATCACCATTAACAACAATAAGCTTAGCTGGGAAGAGTGCTGGACTGAACACCATCAACACTTCGAGTTCAGTGATTTTTATATAAGGGAACGACAGTCCCATAATTGTAGATGCATTTCCTGGATACCCAGATTTTTTGATTTTAATTCTGAAAAATGCATTAGATCAAGAATCAATTTTTCGTGACTAAAACCTCATGAATATCAGACAAAAGCCACATTAGATCCATCATTTTTTCGGAGACATGGGATGGGGGAGGACCAAATTCTTCTGGTTCATAGAAGTGCTGAGTAGAACATCATTTTAATGATCCCGAAGGTGATATCAACAAATATTAAATTTTATTTCCCTTATTATTATCTTTTTATTTCATGGATGGGAGACAATATTGATTAGATATATCTTCAAACAAAAAAAAAAAAAAAAATCACAATATTTACCATACTGATATGGGACTTGTCTGGTTGGGAGTTCAGAGCCGCTATCTATAGGGAGGGGGGGCTCAGTGGCTGAGTGGTTACAGTGACTGTCCTACCATTTTGGGCTTCCAATTTTAATTAATTATCAATATAATTATAATATCTAATGTTACTTCCTGGAAACGCTGGATGAACCTGCTAGTTACAAAAATAAAATACATTGAATTATAAAGTGTGAGACTACTTACATAGAGTGAGTGAATACTATCGAAAGTTGAATGGAGTGTCATAGTAACGAGGAGAGGACGAAGTGAACATAGCGCCTGATGACATCTGACTGAGTAGCTCAGGATAGCATGTCAGCTGAACTCAAGGTGAGAAGGGGTTACGTCATGTCCTAGAGCATGCTACAGTCTGATGTCATAGCATGGAGAGTGCTGCAGTCTGACAGAGAGTATGCTACAGTCTGACAGAGAGCATGCTACAGTGTGATGTCACAGCATGGAGAGTGCTGCAGTCTGACAGAGAGCATTCTACAGTCTGATGTCATGTTATAGAGCATGCTACAGTCTGACGTCATAGTATGGAGAGTGCTGCAGCCTGACAGAGAGCATTCTACAGTCTGACCTCATGTTATAGAGTAGATTATAAATATAAGAGGTATTTTGTAAAATCCGATCTAAGAACATGAAATTCCAAGTTCAGAGCTGCAATCATTTTCGAGCAGTCAGGAAGTTCAAATCACGTACTCAAACACACAGACACATGTAGACATAGTCGCGAAAATGAAAATGTTCAACATGTTTTCAGGGGACTTTAAAACGAGAAAATCCGTTGAAAAATCGTTCACGGATTTTCATATGATTACCATACTTTCTTATACTAATAGGTAAGTATATTCAAAGTCTGAAATGTAAATAGGATAAAAATATTTAAAAATATAACCAATTTTTATAAAATAATAAAATTAAAAGTTTAAAAAAAAACCGACACAATAAAAACATTTTGTGTTCATTCTTTTTTTTACTGAAACTTTGGTGGAGAGAGCTTTTTTTTTGGGGGGGGGGGGGGGGGCTTGAAGGGTTAGGGGGGAGGCTTGGGAGGGAGGGGCTTGAACTTATAAACATTTGAGCTCAAACTCCAAGTCTAGCTGTAATAGAGGCCGAGATCCCTACACAGGCTCTGATGAAACCTGAATATCTTGGAGACGGCATACCCGATTTCCACCAAACATGGCTAAAAACCATCTCGCAAATACTAGCTTTTGAAACGAAAAAACCGCTTTGAAATCGGTTCAGCCGTCTTGGAGCTATGATGCCACAGACAGACAAAGGCTTCAAACTTATTATAACACCCCTCCTTTTGCATCGGGGGTTAATAAAGAAGAAAAAATTCAAGTTATTTGCATAAAGAACATTTAAAATAGAGATGGTGCCTTGAAATAGGAAATGCTTTCTAGATGAATGCAAGGAATGAAAGGGGCTGAGAGGTTAGAGCGTGCTCGGTTAGTGTTCAATGTCAATAGGGAATTGGTTCTATGAAAGCCTTGGGATTCAATTTGTGAAAGGGGGGGGGGGGGGGGGGGGGGGGCTTCAATGTCTCCTTCATGACGTAGAGTGGAGGAACTGGCGTAGCTAAATAGAAAGGTGGGGGGGGACTGGGTTATTAGATCGTAGAGAACAAACAACATCAACATGAGACGAGGGGATGTAGGGGCCTCGCTCCCATCAACATACCGACAGTGCGCACAAAATGTTTTATTTAATAACAAATTATGGTTTTTAAATAATAAAAACAAAATAAAAATTATTATTGTATTATACAATTGTTCAGCTGATTATTGATATATGTACTGTCAATATATTCATTTTATTATTTTTAGTTATTAGGGCTTCTGAGTTAAGCCGTCCCCTTCCTGAGCAAAATATGTATCAAATATGAAGAAGAAATTTAAGAGTGCAGGACGAACATAAACAAAGAGAGGAGTGACTACCGTCTCCAGTCTCATCTGGAAGTGTGGAGCTCGCTTAACTCCGCAAAACTGAAATAAATAAGTTGACAATAAAGAATAATAATAGACTACTTGAGAGTTAATAAAGAATTCAGACTATGGAGAGTAACTCTTTATTTATTATTTTCCAATAATACACGCTTAATGAGCCAGTCCAAAAGAAATTAGTTAGTTATATTGACTCAAGCCAGAGCTTATATAGGTCATAACGCCTACTACCAGAAGCGTTCTTTCGTCGCTCTCATGGATATGAGCTCGACTCTATTGTGGGAGTCTTAAATTTTGTCTATCCAGGTTTAGTTACCTAGAATAGAGGTCTTTAATGATTTCATGACATAATACAAGCTCGGGAACATCGCTTAACGTCCAATCCGAAGGACGGCGTGCTCAAGACTTTTTGCCTACCAGATATAATTATCTAAGGGTCTCGGCCAGGAACTTGGTAGGCTAGCACGGTACCTTTAAGCTAACGGCGCCCTCTAAGAAAACTTGTGTAAAGCTTATCGTAAGTTACTAACTAAATACCAGTGTTGGACAAGAATAATGTTTTAGTTCAATTTATTTATACTTTAAATTAAATTTTTTAGGCACTTACGTTTTGCATTATTTCTATTACTAGAAAAGGATTAATCAGGGCGTTGATTACACAAGTATGTAGTCAAATTTAGTTAAAGGAAAAATAATAAAAAAACATTTATTCATTTCTTTTGGTCATTGAACGAATAAATGCTTTTTTTTTGCTTTTTTTTCAACTGAATTTATTTATTTATTTAAGCTCCCAACACCAGGATATCCTGGGGGCCAAAAAACTAATTAAAAAAATGAATAAAAAATACTTAGTCATCAATTTAGTGATGCCCAACACAGTTATCACAGAGCACTAACTAAATCTATAGAACAGCTAATTGCCTGTTTGACTAATCTCTGTAATACAGTATACAGAGTATGGTAGTACGAACAAAAATAAATAAAACCTATAAACCATGGTCAGAATCTCACTCTTTTCCAGATTTTTTAAATTTTTTTTGGTTTTACTTAGAAATTTGTTTTTGATCAAAACTCTTTTCTTCAGCTATTTTTCACTCTGAACTTACTTTTGATAACAAGCTCGTTGAATTTTCTATTTAAAAAAATTTTAAAAACAATCATTTTATTGGATCAGGACAATTTGGTGCTATACACAAAATTGAAAACATTCAGAATGAAAATGTAACATTAAAATTAAAAAAGTTCATGGAAAGGTTTATGAGTGTCCCACAAGACTAATGAAAAAATAAAAAAATAGCTAGGTACTTCTAAATTTTTGGTAATTTTTGAAGGCATAAACTCACCACTGAATTTACACTCTGAATTTGTCAAATTTTACAATATCTTTTCCAATCATATTGTATTTCAAAATGATATCCCCAAATGGCGTATTATCTTAAGTGGTCAATTTACAGTCAACAATTTTTATTTTTATTTACAAAGATATTTACAACTGTATGAAGAATATATACAAAAAGCAAAATTTCTAAGGGGGGAAAAAATGGCAATGTCAAAAGAGGAGAAAATGGCGGACGTGGGTGAGGTTGTGGAAGCTTCCCCGTTGGTGGCTGGCTGGGATGTGGAAGCTTCCCCGTTGGTGGCTGGCTGGGATGTGGAAGCTTCAGCGTTGGTGGCTGGCTGGGATGATGGGGTAGATCCTGAGGTAACTTGGACAGAGGTAATTTCACGCATTGATTGAGAAGTGCAGTGGGGCTTTATCATGTTGAAAGACGATGTTTCTTTTCAGAGGCTCCGAAACTTCATCATATAGTCAAGGTAGATCATTTTATAGTATCTCTATTTTCTACTATCCATAATATGATCTACTATATCAGCTAGTCTTTTATCTTGCTTGCAGATTTCTTGAAAATATTTCAGAGCCTGTGAGAGCAAACTTTAAATAAAATGGAGCCCCATCACATCTCTCTCGTCGGCTTACCTCTGTGTTTTTCTACTGTATGTCTTCTGTATGTATTAAAGACAGAATTGTAGAAATCAATTAACTGATTTACTTTTCTTGAAAGCACAAAGAAAGTTCATCACAGTTAATTTAACCGAACCGAAACCGGAAAGGCAAAGAAGTTGTAGTTAGGCCAAGTAATGAGCACCACAAGCAGTTGGGGTCGGTCTTCATAAGGAGCTGGGGTCGGTCTTCATAAGCATCTAGGGTCGGTCTTCATAAGTAGCTAGGGTCGGTCTTCAGGGGTCGGTCTTCATGAGCAGAACTGCAGAGGATCGGTAGATTATATCAAAGAGTATACCTCTTAGCGGCCATGATCCTTGGTATCATTGCTAGAGGTCCCATCTCCATTGTTCCAAATGGTTGTTATCGGCGGAATTTAACAACTGAGTTGTTTTTGTGTGAATGGAAATGTTACAAAATGAAACTTGTCCAGGGTCATTCTAGATCAACGATAAATACATGAACGGGCAAAAATGAATGATTCTGTTGGTAGCAATGATAATACATTTTTATTCATTTACAAATGAATGTTACATAACAATCAGTAAGGCAGATGGAAATACTGGCATTAGTGATGATTGATGAGTCCCGTTTGGTGTTGTAGGTATGTGCTTTAGGGACCCGGTGGCACAGATATAGTGTGCTTGTCAACTCCCGGCTTTAAAGCATGTTTAGAGCCTCTACCAAGTTAGCTACTCGTTAATGACCTCCCACCTAGAGCTTCCAGGGAAGGGATATCAGCATGTATGGCTAGGCCCATATGTGTCCACAGCATGCCATACAGTAGTTAGTTATTGTGACTCATGCCCGGGCTTTAACTACGAGGTTATATATTTACCTATCCTAAATTTTTATTCACCTATAGTTGGGGTGTTTAACGAGTACCTGACATTGTACAGGCTCGGGATCATCGCTTAACGTCCCATCCGAAGGACGGCGTGGTAAATTTTTTTTTTTTTTTTACCTCCCAGATAATATAAACTATGGGCCTCGGCCGGATTTCGAACCCACAATCTTGAGCTCAGTAAGCAAGCACGCATACCACCGAGCTACCGGCGCCCTCTTGCCACCCAGTGTATCTACATACTGTATGTACAGTAGTTATGCATAAGATTTATGTACATATGTACAATCTGAAAATTGTTTTATCCGTAGAAAGGTGATCATACGATCTTAGGATGTTTAATTTCTCTGGAGCTGAGATCAAGACATTTCGACATTTGTTCGTTTATTTAAATCCGAATGCTTTAATTTCACAAAACAATTCGAGTTTGCACGAAATTCGACTTAACGATGGATAAGACAAAAACACACTGAACTCTGACTGTTGTGGTGGGAGAAGCGGATGTTTACTTTAGCTCCAGTTTTTTCACTTCCCAGAAAATGAAAACAAAGAACTAGGTCCGAGATGATCACAACAACAATAGCTGGTTTTTGTCATTTTTGAGAACAACCAGCTAAGGGTATCATAGGTATCCTATAAATATTTCTTAAAATTATAGTTTGGTCTTATCTGAACTTCGTTTGAGTGAACATCCTTCCCCGGAACTCCTCATTACCAGGACATGAATCGGTGGATTACTGTCAATGGTTCAGTTTAACAATGACAAAACGAGATATCCGGGGTACAATGACAATTGATGTGGGACATGATGTAAAAATCCGGTCATTGTCAGATTGTGGTCACTAACAATGAATATTCCAGGGGCATTGTTACCAGCTCCACTCTTGTACTCTCATTCCATATAACTCCGTATCGATATTACTTCCGTCCAACGATTTATGTAAAAATCACCGAAAGGGGGCTCTCCATTCTCGATAAAAGTGTCAAATCATTATTTGTGAGCTACTGGCTCTCGCATATGAAACCTTGCTTCTCCGCTAAATACCGTAAACCAAGTGGTGGGCAGGAGCATAGTAAGGACGGTCATATATACTTAGTTAATTATTAAGACTAATGCCAGGGCTTTAACTAAAAGGCCATATCGCCTACTACCAGAGCGCTCTTTCGTCTCTCTGGTAGACATGAGCCCAACTCTACTATGGGAATCCTAAATGTTTCCTACCGCATACCCCTGAGCTACCGGCGCCCTCTAGGATACATATTCACTAAAACTTTTGTCGTATTGATCCTATCTCAAATCTGAGGACTTACTAACTATTGGAAGGAACACTTTTGGTAAGAGGCAATTTTTCGAGAGGAGTAACCGTTTTCGGAAAATCAAGGAAATGTCTTAATATTTACAATTTAAAAAACCCTCGACACAAAAAATAAATCTTTAAAAATGGAGTGGGAGGGGGGGGGGGGGGGGGGGGGCTTGAAGGGCTTAGTGGGGCTTGGCCTTATAAACATTTGAGTTCAAACTCCAAGTCTCTAGATGTTATATAGGCCGAGATCCCTATACAGGCTCTGATGAAACCTGAAGATCTTGGAAACGGAAACGGCATACCCGATTTCCACCAAACATGGCTACGAACCATCTCGCAAATACTTTGAAACAAAAAAAAACGCTTTGAAATCGGTTCAGGCGTCTTAGAGCTATGATGCCGCAGACAGACAGACCCCCTCCCACCCCCCCACCGCCCCACACACACACAGACAAAGACATCAAACTTATAACACCCCCCCTTTTATGTCGGAGGTTAAAAATATGAGTTTCACAACTAGATTTCAAGATGGTTTTCGGCATATATCTCGAAAACCGGACGACCTGTGAAAATCATATTTCATATAAATTATGTATTTCAGTATTCTCTACAACTATTACGTGAAAAGTTTTGATTAGGTCATAAAAATAAGCTGTATCTTGTAAAATCTTGTATGTCACGGGGGAGAGTGGTCTCAATTTTCATTTGATTTCGACCAATATCTAATCAGACCAAAGTTAGAACATGAAACCTCTTCATTCCGAATTTCCAGCTAACGTAAGCATAACTACAATCGTTTTTGAGGTAGAGAACTGACAACTTTCAATCACAGACACACACACAGGCAGACATTATCGCGAAAATGGTACCTAGCTTGATCTCGGATTTTTGCACGATTACAATACTCCCAAATATTATATATATATATTTCTTCTCCTGAGATAATTTTAAAAGCCCCACCCAGTAAATCTATTCTTTCAAAGTACAGCTAAAGTGGCTGGCCATACGTCCAGCACGTACTTACATCTATGTGCTGTAAGTACAACTGAACAAATAAAAAATTAAACAATAATTTTAGTTTTGCCTTCGTACAGTAGATGTCAATCCAGTCGCTGGTTCTGCATTTTAACTTCCCCAACCATACAAAGTTAGGGGAAGTTATGTAATAGTTCAAAAATTCGATGCAAAGTTTTCAAAGGAATTTCATGTTTTTCGACCTCTAGATTTCAAATATGGAAAAAAAATAGTCTGTATGTATGTGTGTCGGTGAACACGATAACTCCCGATAGAATGAATGTATCGACAAGAAATTTTATATCTGAATTCAAAACTCTATAAGGATGACACTTAATAAATTTTAAAAGAATCGACAGAAAGGAAAGGGGGAGGGGGGGCTCAACTCAAAAACCCTAATAACTGGTGATGTAATGAAATTATCGTCAGAAGATTTAGTGTGAGGATTTAGGACCTCCTGCAAGTCAACTGTTGAATATTAGCGTTCAGTCGACTGGTTTTAAAGGGGGAGCGAAAAGTTAATAGATTCGTTCGTTCTGGGGATGTACATTGACGGAGATTTGGTGACTTTGTAATCTATTATATATTTTTTTTTTTCATACTTAATGTCTTTTTTGTTTTCCCAGAGAATCGAAACAAAATTCGCTGGAAATCCAGGACAAGAAAAAATCCAAAAACTCCCCTTCAGAAACTCCAATATCAACTGATAAAACTCAAAATCATTATTCAATTTTTGACTAATTACATAACTTCTCCATTGAGCACGCCATCCTTCTTATTAAGCAAAGCGATGATTCTGAGTCTGTACGATGTCGGGTTGAAGGCCCCTCCCTATTCTAGTTGACTATGCCTAGCTAGACAATATTTAGGACTCCCACAGCAGAGTCAGGCTCATCAGAGTGAACAAATAGGCAATATAACTTAGTTAAAGTTCAGGCAAAAATATAACTAAGATAAGTTCTCTTAAAATAGAGGTAGCTGAGCAAGTAAATAATAATAGTAATTAACTTTATTAAATCCAATATAGGAAAGTTGTTAAAGTGACTAAAACCCCTGAAGATAACAACCCGCACTACTGAAGAAATAGCCTTCAGTCGCAAAGAAAGACAAGCATAAATGTTATACTTCACAGAAAAGTGGTCGGTGAATCACCATCATTGTACTTCCCCAGCGCGAATAAATTAACTAAGCTTTCGGTCTCTCTCTGAACCCAATTTACAATTTAGTTGAAAATCAACAGATGTCACACATCGACAGTTATACATAGCCTTTTCTGAGTTAGGTCCCTTAGGCCGATTAGACTCAAAATTGATATGTTTCGTTCTTTGCTGAGGTTTGAATTTACATATGAATACATTCATTATATCGGCAGTTATTTGTGTTAACCCTCGAGCAGTTATAGGATTAAGGTTTTAAGCACCTCTTTAATCCTGCCCTTTCCTTTTGTCGGATTAAGCTGAAAATCAAAAGGTGTCATCGTTCTGGGGTTATGGATATTTTGTGTCGATACATTCATTTTATTTATCGTGTTCACAGGCACAAAGACACACATGTCTTTCATATTTTTCATTTTTGGGGTCGGAAAACATGAAATCATGTTGCAAACTCAACATCAATTTTCTGAGTGACTACATCTTCGTATAACTGGGGAAGGAAATAAATTAAAACAGCGAAAACCTAAGAAAAAAGCAAAAATCTTAAGTGTAACAACAACTCACTTGCAAAAAGAATAAATTTTCAATTTCGAACTAAACATTTAATAGTTTCTATCATTAAATTTCTTGTAAAAGTATATTTCAAACATAGTGCAGTGTTATAACATAATGCGAGACATAACACAACATTTGTTAGTCTCACCTGTAAAATATGCACAACAGGAGATACGTACGCACTTTGCCTAGATATGTACGTCACATAGACGATTATTAGTCAAACAAAAACTTTTTATTTCCCCAGCTATACGTAATTGTTCAAAAATTCGATGCAGAGTTTTCAACGAAATTTCATATTTTCCGACCTCTTGATTCCCAAAATGAAATAAAAAATGTCTGCCTGTGTGCCTGTGAACACGATAACTGAGAATGAATTTATCGACGAAATTTTATCCAGAACTCTCTAAGAACAATTGATTTTCAATTCATCAAATCTATTGATTTTCAGTAAAATCGGCCGAAGAGGAGAGAGGATTAGGGGAAGGCCTAACACAAAAATTCAAATAACTGGATGTTTTGACACGAATGTTCATATGTAAACTTAAAGCCTTCTAAGGACGATAACTATTAATTTTGGGAAGAATCAGCCTTAGGGAGGAGGGGAATTAACGGAAAAATCTCAATAACTACCAATCTAATCGATGTATTGACATCAAATTTTATATTTAAAGTCGAAACCCCATAAGGATGGCATTTATCAATTTTTGCCAGATCGATTGAAGAAAAATGGTAGTCTAGAGAAGGGGGCTTGACTCAAGTACCCTAATAACTGCTGATGTAGTCAATGTATCGACTCGAAATTTAGTAGGAGTTGGAAGCCACTATGTAAGTCAGATATTGAGTTTTAGCCCAAACGATAGGGAAATCGTAGTAGTTTAGTTCTTGTTGGGGAAGTACATAGCCGGTGATTTAAATAAAAAAATATATACATAACAAAAGGTAATGAATATCAGACTATTTAAGATCCTACCTAAAAGATCATTTTTGAGGGCAAGAGTTTAATATAAATGTCTGGAGGCAGAAATACGAGTAGCTCCCTTCTTATGAAATAACAAAATATTTCATTTTCTTTGTTATTCTTCACTTTATTTCCTTTCTTTCTCACTCTGTGGCTATTATTTTGATAGAAGATAAAGATGAAATAGTTAATTCTTACAGGATTCATTTTATTTTTTTATTATTAAGTAGAGAACAACACTCAGACTCATTACACAATGCCCACCATACGTAAGTAACAGAACATACCACAATGACCTCATGATAAACACAGTACACGACACAATTCAGGACCTTTACAGACGTTTCCACAGCAAATTGCATTCACACCCAAATCCATACATCCACTCACTTTCTTCACCACACTTGCCACCCAGTCTTCCCAGGAGATTGAAGAGGAGGTGGAACCGTGACTTACTATAATCCCAAAGTGCAACCCCCCATTTGAAACAAATATCCCCATTCATTGATAATAACCATAATATTCATTGTTTTTAATTTCGCCCAGAGGAGCTACCGCTGGATGGCCTTCCTCTCTCACGCTAATCAAGACATCCACATTCAATGAAGTCCTCTTGGTAGCTGGTTGTTGTGTCATGGCAACAGTTGCGACCAACATTATAAAGACAAAAAAAAAAATTATTATTAAGTAATTGTTTTTCTCTTCCATACCGCAGTGCAACTCTGCGGACACATGACCGCCTGGGCCAGTGTACCAGCCGTCCATGTTAACTTGTTCGACGAATTGGCTCGTCCCAACAAGATGTCTCGTCTCGCCTTAGTCACCTCATCATCTGCTTCTTGTTTTTAAACCTATAAAAACCTGGAAGATTCACTTAACTAAAGAGTACAATACTTGGTAAACCTGTCACTTCTATATATTATAAAAAAACTTTTTTTTTTAATTTCATACTTAGCATTTTTATAAGCATTCTTAGTAACCGGACAGATAATATTACTAACCTGTTTAAAGTTACTACACCGGGCATCCAGCTAGTTTGCAGGACTAGGAACTATATTTGTGAGATCCGTCTTGCAGTGGATATGCCCCCTCCCCTGTATCTAACCAAATCAATAAATATTTCATTACAAAACTAAGGTGGACAGTTTTGTATAATACAGATTGTCAGACTATAATCCACATACAATTATCTTTTATACAGAAGAAATCACACAAATGAAAATGTTTTTATGAGGTTCGTTCTTACCATTTCAGAGCAGGAAACTGTTACTCAACTTTCTCATTAAGTTCCATTTTAACAGGTTCTTATGAACTTTTAAAAAGGTTCTCGCTATAAAAGTTTTAACAAAAAGTATAACTTAAACAGAGTTTGGAGTTTTTAATTTTTTTTTATAACTCTAAATAAAATGTTTTGTTGAAAGTAGACTAATAGTTAGTTAGTTATAATGACTCCAACCCGGGTATATGTATATATGGTCATGTCGCCTACTACCAGACCGCTCTTCTGATGGACATGAGCCTCACTCTACTCGGAGTCCTAAATTTGCCAACCCAGGTTTATTTATCTAGGGTAGGAGTCCATCCTGACAGTACAGGCTCGGGACCATCGTTTAACGTCCAATCCGATAGACGGCGGAGCTCATGTCCACCAGAGCGACGAAAGAGCGCTCTGGTAGTAGGCGATGGGACCCCTTAATTAAAACAGGCATAACCACTCCCCCCCCCCCCCCCCCCAAAAAAAAAAAAAATATATACAAACCTTACTTTAAACTATTTTGCACAGACATTTATTTTACATTCTGCATTTTTTACATACATTATAATTTGTATTGGTCGTATCTCAAATCAGAAGACTTTTGATAATTAGAAATTGAGGAAGCCGGTAGCTCAGTGGTATGCGTGCTTGCCTTCTGAGCTCAAGATCGTGGGTTCGAAACCCGTAGTTTATTTTATCTGGGAGGTAAAATAGAGATTAGAGAAATAAAAGACTCCTACCCTAGGTGAAAAAAAATTTAGGGTAGGCAAAATTTAGGACTCCCACAGTAGAATCGGGCTCATGTCCACCAGAGTGACGAAAGAGCGCTCTGGTAGTAGGCGATATGACCTCGTAGTTAAAGCCCGGGCATGAGTCATAAAACCTAATCTAATTGGAAATTTATAAAGTCAAAATGTTTACTAAGGACCAATTTTTCGATAGGCCTTACCGTTATTCACGTAAATCACGCAAACAAGTGCTTAGAAATGTCACTTTAAAAGGTTTTCGGCGTGTATATCGCAAACCGAGCGGCCTCTCGAAAAAATGCTTTGGGCACAATGTTTGCCTTTTAGTTCTCTCTTTATAACTTTTATTTGAAGATTTTGTATAAGTAAAATTTATTTAGGCTCCGAACTAAATTGATCTTAATTTTCGTCTGATTTCGAACAAAATCTATCCAGATCTAGGTTTGCCACATGTGACATCTTCACGTCAAAGTTCAAATTCATTGCTACGTATCATATCTAAGTTGAGAGCTCACAGTCACAATCAGATGCACAGAGACAGACAGACCACAGACAAATCAAGACCTGTTCAGGATCTTGAATCATGGAATTCCGCAGAAAACTTTAGTATAATGATACTAATGATGATAGGTATAAGAAATTAAAAACTAAAAAATAAATGTCAATATATTTTCATGATATACCAAAAACAAAAAATGAAATTCAGTTCATTAAGAAAGATAGATATAGAATTGTTGACGAATTACCAATCAATGCTAACAGTAAGTACATCTGGTCAAGTTAAAAATGTCATCGGTGAATCACCAGCTATGTACTTCCCCAGCAAGAATTAATCAATAAAGTTTCCGCTCTCCCTCCAAAGCTAAACAACTGTTTGGGCTAAAACTCAATATCTGACTTACATAGTGGCTTCTGAATCCTAATACTAAATTGTGTGTCATTTTGATACATTTACTACTTCAAGGAAAATTGATAGGTGCCATCCTTTTGGGACTTTGAATATACAGATCAAATTTCGTGTTAACAAATTCATTACTACGGGAGTTGTTAGAGGTTTTGTGTTAAACCAGACCCTTCCCACCACGAAGGTTGAAGACAAGATGGAACCGCGACTTACCGCCACCTTGCATCATATTCGTTCTCAATATTTTTTATTTTTTTTTTTACATTATTTTCCTTTACTTTTATCATCTCTCTTACCCATCCATCAAAATTGCCTTTCAATTCCTTTTTATTTATTATTTTATTTTTTTCTTATTTATTTTTTTTTTTTTTCTGTTCTTGTCTTAAAAATTAAGATAAATTTTCGTCCCGAGGACCTACCACTGGGTGGCCTTCCTCTCACATGCCATTCACACCAACATATCCATATCTACCATCACGGATGCTGGTTGTTGCACCCTAGCAACAGTTGCATCTTTCTAAATAAAGAAGAAAAAAAAAAAAAATGACCCTTAATCCCCGTTTCCCTTTGGCTGATTAGGCTGGAAATACATAGGTGTGGTCCTTAAAGGATTTTGAATTTACATTCAATTCATTACGTGGCGATACATTCATTCTATCGGCAGTTAACATGTTTACAGTCACAGTCACACACACACACACACCTGTACAGATACACAAACATTTTTTTTTTTTCATTTTTGGAATCAAGAGGAATCATTTCTGATCGATTTCATAACTTGCCCTAAACTTGGGAAGTAAAACTAATGGATCTCTCCATAACTTGCCCTAAACTTGGGAAGTAAAACTAATGGATCTCTCCATAGTTCTGTAGACATTACTTTATATTCTAATCTGGCGTTATTTAATAAGGGTAAACGAAGCTAATGAGGGTTAAAAGAGAACCAACGGGGAGGCAATGTGGTGAAGGAAATGTCAACATGGGTGAGCCGTAGCTAATGTTGACCCTTTAATCAGATCTGTAAACATGATGACATGACAGAGATGAGACCCATGTTTACCTGCCCACAGGCACACCGGTGTCCCACTTCCCACACACCAATAAAATTCACATCACTTCCCTAAGTACTGGTATGTTCAGTTTATAGTGGAATTTCATGTTTACCAACCCCACTATTCCAAAATGAAAAACATCTCCTGTCTGTCTATTTGTCTGTCCGTCTGTGAACGCGGTAACTCCGAATACATTCAATGTATGAACATGAAATTTAATATGTGGATCCAGAATTCCCTAAGGACAACACCTATTTTCAGCCAAATCGACAAAAGGGAAGAGGGTTTACTATTAGTTTTTATCTCAAACGGTCAATTGGTTTTCCAGGGAGAGTGAAAACTTACTTGTTAAGTCGCCAAATTGCCGTTATCATAGTAAAGTACCAAAGAAGAAAGAAAAAAAGTAGTCTGTGAATGACCGTCAATGTAATTCCCCAGCTCGCATCATTCACATAAGTTTTCGCTCTCCCTCAAAAATCAACTGACAGATTTAGCTGACAATTGATAGTTGTCTTATTCAAGGAATTTTTTTTTTTTTGCCTTATGTTAGGTGCATATTACCCATGTCAATGTGTTATCTAATTATTTACGACATCCATGGCCCCGGGGGGGGAGTTCTATCTACGAAATAAAACTCACGCCCGGACGGGATTCGAAGCCGCAAACCATGGTGAGACCATGCGACGGCCACCATGGCTCCCTCAAGGAATTTCGATCTTACAAAATTCCGTGTCGTTACATTGGCAAATATTAGGGTTTTGGGTTTTGAATTGAACCCCAGCCCATCCCTTTGGCCGAATCGGCTGAAATTTTATCGTCCTTGTCAATTTTGGAGTTAGGCCCCCTCCACCTCAATTGTACTCCTTCCCTTGGGCCGAATCGGCTGAAAATCAATGAGTATCGTCCTTTCGGAGTTCTAGATACACAAATCAAACCGGTCATTCTATCGGGAGTTATCGTGTTCACAGACAAGTGCGCTGATGGTTGGGGTAGTTGCAAGTTACAATCACTGGCGGAATGTAGCAGCACCAGTTAGTTACCTTCCTCTATTTAGTAGGCATTATTTCAGTTTTGCCAATCTCACGTCAGTCCTAGCTGCTTATCTCACAACACTTGATCCATTCTGTTGATACCTATTTCTCGTTGGTTGTAATTACATAGGCTATATTTATATCAAATTTCATGTTTCTAGGTAAAATAATTCCCAATTACGACCGAGGGGCACAATATGGTATTATTGACCACTTTGCGTGCCCCACAGGACGCCATTTGCTTTTTTGTTTGTTTTTTTTAAATAAAAAATTCGGAATTAGATCGAGCGGAGAAGGGGACTGGGTGAGGAGTGCGGACAAGTGGACTGGGTGCGGGGTGCGGAGAAGTGGACTGGGAGCGGGGTGCGGAGAAGTGGACTGGGTGCGGGGTGCGGACAAGTGGACGTGCAGTATTAATTAACGAACCCGCTAGTGAGAAGAATATTTGTACGTCATTGGAATGTCAGGATCCAAATTTAATACTTATCCGGAGCTAAAATTCAAATCGAGATTCCGGATTTTCTGTATTTTGTAGCTTCTTAAAATTGTTTGTCGAATATTGAAATAAATAAAAACATATTAGATGAAGAAATGGAAGCTTTCATCTGTAACATAAACAAACAAAAGCATTATTTCATGTTCGATTTCATTAGAGGTAATGGTATGAGTATAATAGAGGCTCGGTTCTGTCCGGACCTGTGTAGCTCAGTGGTAGCGTGTTGCTTACTGAGCTCAAGGCTCAAAACGTTATTTTCTATCGGGGAGGTGGAAAAACCTTGAGCACGTCGTCCTTCAGATAGGACATCCAGCGATGGTCCCGAGCCTGTACGCTTTCAGGTACTCCTTAAGGACCCCTACTGATGAAAGTGCATTTAGGTAGTAGGAGATATGACCTCGAAGTTAAAGCCCGGGCATGAGTCACAATAACTAACGACTGGATGGCATGCTGTGGACACATAAGGGCCTAGACATACATTGCTGATATCCCTTCCCTGGAAGCTCTACTGTGGGAGCCCTAAATGTTGCCTCCCCAGGTATCAATAGGGTGGGGAGGGGGGGCTTTAGCTAACTTGGTAGAGGCTTTAAACATGCTTTAAAGCCGGGAGTTGACAAGCACACTATCTCGGTGCCACCGGGTCCCTAAAGCACATACTTAAACACCACACAGAACTCATCAATCATCCCTAATGCCAATACTTTAATCTGCCTTAATGATTGTTATGTAACATTCATTTGTAAATGAATAAAAATTCTAAGGGATGTCAAGCTCCACAAACCCTTATAATATATATAAAATAATAAAAAAGACACTGTTGGACAAGATTTTTTTTCCTAAATAAGTAAATAAACTTACTCTAAGTAGATATATTTAAAGTACATTTTACCCAGTTTTATGTTTGTCAAGGTTCTTACAATAGTGTAAAAATGTAAATAAATAAATATTGAAGCACGTTTCGTGATAGCAAGCATTTATCCAGAAATTTCCAGCCCAAGGAGTTTGGGCAAGGGGGACTTTACTAACGAATTCCAAAATCTAAGTCAACTCTGGACCAAAATACAAAACTCTGGAATTCAAATCCGGATTATCTGCATAATCCGGATTTCATATTTTAAATCCATCTCTGAAGTCACGTCTGTGGAATCCGGCTCCGAATTCGGATATAAAATATTACATTTATAAAATAAACAAAATTATTTTTATATTTTGAATTTTATATTTGTTGTATATGTTTTACATTTTAAAAATTAATATATCGGTACATCAATACTTTGCTTACCGATATAATGGCCTATCGTTGTCATGATCCGATATTTTTACTGGTTCAGGTATACAGGAGTATAAGGGAAGTTATGTAATCAGTCAGTTATCATCGGAATTTCCTGTTTGTGCCCCCGGACCCCTCATTCTAAAAATGAAATTAAAAAAGTCACTGTCCATATGTCTGCCGTTCCGTCTGTAAAGACGAAAACTCCCGCTAGTTTGAATGTATCGACATTTTATATGTGTATTCACTACCCTCTAAGAACATCATCTATTTTCAGCGAAAATTAATAGGTGTCGTCCAATAGGGCTTTGAATTCGCATATGATATTTCGTTTCAATACATTCATTACAGTTTTTCTATTAAGCCCTCTCCCGTCAATTTAGCCGATTTGATTGAGAATCAGTAGGTGCAGTCCTTAGAGGGTTCTGAATAAACATATAAAATTTCGTGTCGATGTATTAATTCTATAGAGAGTTATCGTGTTCACAAACAAAAAAAGACAGATTTTTTTTTTTTTTTTTTCATTTTTGGAATCAGCAGGTTGGAAAACATGAAAACTCCGCATCGAATTTCTGACCGATTACATACATTCCCTATAGGTACTTTGTATAGCTGGGGAACTATAACTGCTAATAAAATTAATCAAGAGGATTCAGAAGCCACTATGTAAATCAATTATTGATATTAAGCACAAACGGTCGATTACTTTTGGTAGGAGAGTGAAAAATTAGTTGATTAATTCGTACTGGGGAAGTATAATGCCGGTGATTTAACGAGGATTTTTTTTTTAATACAAACCTTCCATATTTTCTTCTCCAGGAGTCCAGGAGGAGATGTTAAACAGAGATCTGTAGAGCAGAGCGGGCAGATAGGAGGATGGGGTTAGGTTTTATGACTCATGCCCGGGCTTTAACTACGAGCTCATATCGCCTACTATCAGAGCGCTCTTTCGTCACTCTGGTGGACATGAGCCCGACTCTACTGAGGGAGTCCTAAATGTTGCCTACCCAAAAGTTTTATTCACCTAGGGTAGGGGTCTTTAACGAGTACCTGACATCGTACAGGCTCGGGACCATCGCTAAATGTCCCATCCGAAGGACGGCGTACTTCAGTTTATTTTACCTCCCAGATAAAATAAACTAAGGGCCTCGGTCGGGTTATGAACCCACGTTCTTGAGCTCAGAAGTCAAGCACGCATATCACTGAGCTACCTGAGGATGGATTTGGAGAGGGGGTGTTAAGATGAGTGTGACTCTCAGAGGGGGGTCAAACATTGCCAAAAACTGCAATTCAAAAACATTTATATATAGTGCATCATCAATCAGTACGCCCCTCTCAGGGTGAACACTGCGCCCTGACTTAGTTACTGCTATTATACTTATAAATGGTAGGTTGGTTACCTTATATATAGCAGATAGGGGTACAGCAGGTCTGCCGCAGGTCTGTCTGTACACAGGATATAGGGGAGAGCCTCTCTGACATTGACACTCACACAAACATCCCACATCTGATTATTTTATTGTATTTTAGAGATCATCATCAGCAGCTCCGCTTCCCCTCCATAAATATATATATATATATATATATATATATATATATATATATATATATATATATCATGCTGTGTTGTGACAACCAATAAAGAGATTAAAAGTTTAGAGGGAGAGCGGATACATATGTATGAGGCGGGGTGTGAAGCCAATTTCAGAGATCGGAGCACCCGCAAAGGAGCAAAAAGAAGTTAGGAGACAACCAATAAAGAGATTAAATGTTTAGAGGGAGAGCGGAAACATACGTATGAGATCGGAGGAACCTCAAAAGAGAAAAAAACCGAAATTAAGAGTCCACCAAGTAAAGATATTGAAGGTTTAGAGAGAGCGCGGAGACTTACAAGTGAGGCGGTGTTTATCTCAAATTCAGAGATCGAAGGACTATCAAAAGAGCAAAAATTTAAGGTAAGGGACAACCATGATAATAAGTCAAATACAGTTTTCGAAGGTTTAGAAAGAGATCAGAAACTTACGTTTAGGCTTGGATGAAGCCTCTTTGCCTAGAAAAACACAATAATGCAACAATGTCAGTAGAGAGGCTTCAACCAGGTATGATGATAGTGACGATAAGAAAATATGAAAATTTGTTCTCATTCCAACGAAAATAGGCGAGGAAGAATTAAAGAATAGGGTTCGTATATTTTCTGAACAGATACGATGAAGAAACTTTCGTTTTCTTAATTTAGTGGACCTTCATCCCGATCACAAGTAAGTTTCCTTTTTCAAAAAATCCCCTAAATCCGACCAGGGTCTTTTGGGAAATAGCCAAAACCTGGATTGGGCATATCCCGAAATGGCCAGTCAACTTTATATTTTGCCATACCTACTAATAATCAATACTTGTGAAAGAAAGGTATGTTTTAGGTGGTCGTTGCGGCACCAATTCCTCACAATTTCTAGAAGAAATCCTACTTTGAAGAGATGTAATATATGGGGCTTTTCAGTCGTTTTATGGCATGGATTTACGTATACTCACTCATTTTTCTTTTTTTTAATTATAGGTCTGAGGAGAAATTCAAAACAATAATATAATGAATAGTTTTTATTTTAACATACAATATTATTTTGAAAGTGTACTATAAGATATTTAAAAAAATTAATGCATAATAATAATAATAACTTTTATTTCCGTTAGACCAATACATGGTAATAGGATACGATTATATATAGGCGAACTTAGTTGATTAATTCACCTTGTGCAAGTGCATTGCAGGAGATTCACCGAACAACAAACGAACAAATATAAACACCAACTTTAACGACCGCATACCTAGTTCACATGTCATCTTCATTTTAGTTGCTCCTGAAACGAAATGTGATTCTTTGGAAATGTTGAATGATCTTATGAATGATTTAAGCAATTTTCCATGTGCGATATCATAGAATAGCTAATCCTATATATAATAATAATAAATTATTATTAATATTAATTATTATGGGATCGTGGAATGAATTCGTAATTATTATCGTACGAGTTGATAACACTACGTACAGCATTGATAAGGTATCGATGCAATTCCTCGAATACCAATGTTTGTTTGTTTTTATTTTTCTTTTATGTTGAGTTAATTGTCTCCTGAATATAGATTATAAAAAAACAATAGTTTATGAAATGTTCGTAGAAATATTTATAGCTAGCTGTTTTTTTCTAATAAAGAAGGCAGTGGAAGGCCGAGTCAGCTGATCAGGGTGGGAGGTAGTCCCAAGCTAGGTTGGCCAGGTTTCTGCTTCGTTCCGTGATATTAGTCTGCCGGCCCTGTGTCTAGTATCATATTTCTGAAATAGAAAACAGTCTGTACAATGTTTCACTTAAAATCAGTCGGTAAATGTGTTCCCTCCAAACTCGACCTCAACTCCTTACTTAAAGCGGTTTATCCCTCCATTCAACAATTACATCCCCAGAGGAATGTACACGAAATGCCGGAAAAATTAAAGGATGTTCCAACAGCAGAAAATCCTCGTTTTTTTGATATGGTTGAATATTTCTTCCATAGAGCTTGTCAAATTGCTGAAGACAAATTTGTGGAAGAGATGAGAGCTAAAATTAGTGAAGATGAGAAAAGGCACAAAGTTAAAGGCATTCTTTTGGGGATGCAACAGTGCGATCATATCATAGAGGTAGCTTTCCCCATTCGAAGAGACAACGGCTGCTATGAGATGATAACTGGCTACCGAGCTCAACACAGCACGCACAGAACCCCTTGCAAAGGAGGTACGCACCATTATATTTATTTATTATTACATATTTTATATTATATTGCATTTAATAGACATTCAAACTCAGATATTTGCCCCAATAAATTTTGTGTCAAGAACCACCGTTCTAAAGCCAATTCTTCTATGCCAAAAATAGACAGATCAGAAATATACTCCTAAAGATTGTCTTCTACGTCTCCATTTATAAATTGTTCATTTATATCTACATTGTACATTAATTTATTATTATTTCGATTATTATTTATTCAATTATTTCACTGATTCACTTATTTACCCAATAATATTCCCTTTGTTTCTCATATTATGGGACAAACTATAGTCATATTTATTAATGTAGCACATTCTATCATTGTTTATGTTATGGTGAATGTTCAAAATCTATTGTAAATCGCGCCTAGAGATTGTGAAGGTAAGGAATGTTGATAACAATTTTCTTATCAAAAGATCTCTTAAACATTTTATTTATACAAATTCAAGTGTCTTTATAACATCGTATGTTCTCGTTGTTATCTTTTCTTTATTTCCTTTTTCCAAACAAAGTTTTGGTCCAACATTTCTTTAAAGTATGTGAAATTGTGTAAAGAAATGAAAAATAAATGTATTCTGGTACCAAGCCTTCTAAGAATGACTACAAATAGAATAAAAATAAATAAATAATAAAAGAATTAGGATGTCCTTAGAAGTAAGTAAGCATAAAATTAAGTTGAAGAATAAAAATACGAAAAACAGATAGTTGAAAAAATAATGGGACAATGTTGTGATCCAAACTATGTATTATAAAAAACAAAATAGAGAACAAATTGATTGGTATAATTCTGCTAACTAATTAAAATAACAAATAGACAGGAAAAACATTTATATTCATGAGAGTAAATAAATATATAAGAAAAGAAAAGTCTTCCGAAAATCACCTGTATTGTACTTCTCCAACTCGAATATTGGTTTGATTACAAATTAATTGATTTTAAGTTTTCTCTCTCCCCGTATATAGCGAATCCTCGTTTAAAATTTTATGACGATACATTCATTACAGCGGCAGTTATTAGAGTTTTTTTAGTTGGTTGAGCTAACCCGTAAAAGTGATGTGGCGGGAGCTGTGACGTTTGACCTCTTCCTAATTTGATAAAACAATTCATCACAGTAATATTAGTTGGCTATAGAAGAAAGGATCTTTATGAACTATTGCAAGTAAATAATCTGGGTGCCATGGTTTGTTTTTCTTTTTTCCATTATATTTTAAATTTGTATGAGAATTTAGTGTAAAAAATTCGACAAGTTCATGGTTTTAGAATCTCTTTCACCTCAGGTATACCGGATATATTAAAATAAATCTTTTAAAGATGTTTTGACAATATAGTTCTTAACTCCGCCACCAGAGTACCATATGAGCTCTTTAGTTTTGATGCCATTTATTATCATGAGCCGCGACTATACAAACAAAACTGCACAACCAGCGGTTAGGCTCACATGATATAAATAGAGAGAAAAAGTAAAAATATAAGACATGAAAGGCCTGAGAGAGGAAAAAACAATTAGCGGTGAAATTATATGTCCTACTCTATTGAACCTTCTTGGGGGATTGTGAGGTAAAGGACCTAAAAATTGTATCCTATATTTGTAAGGCATAGGTCGGAGAAGATAGGTGTAACAATTCAGTTTTGTCAACAAGATAATTTAGAAGGACCATTCCTTGTGTGAGGGTTCCAAGTCAGCCCTCTGTTCAGTGTTAATCTTAAATATCTCACTGAAGAGGTATGAGGTAATGGCTGGTTTTCAATTAATACAGGGAGCAGCTCCTTGAAATGATAAAACATTTAGTTATTTCTCCAGTGTGTGTATTTATATCTTGAATTGTTTTATTATATGTACAAAACAATTGAATATAATTGTTTTTTGCATCATTGTCTTTAAGTAACCTCTCGTATCTTGTTCACAGGCACAGACAGACAGTTTTTTTTTTTTAATTTTTGGAATTAGGAGGTTGGAAACCATGAAATTCCATTAAAAATTCCAGATCACATTTCTAATTACATTACTTCCTATAACTGGAGAGGTAAAAAAAACTCAAAGCCTCTTGAATCAAAAGAGAAAAAAAATTCACAACACTGTGGATATCATTAAATTATTATTATTTTTGGGTTACAAGAACCTTAATATATATGAAAATTTTATTACATAAAAGACCAGAGCATCAAAAACCTAGAAACCCTGTTTGATCTCCATTTGCCCCATTTCTATGGAGTAAGTCAAAAATGTAGAAGGAATTCGAGGTTCTGTCGTGTAAATGAAAATTCAAAATTTGGCCAACGTTTCGGAAACTATTTATTTCCTTCTTCATGGCCTTATAATGACTTGAGTGGATGTGTGTTGCGAAGGTGTTGAGAGTGTGTCTAGTATAGAGCTATGGTGCCGTATACGTAACGGTCGAGGGCTACCTGGTTTTTGAAATTTTGAATTTACGCGACAGAACCTCTAATTCCTTCTGCATTGAAAAGATACTGTCGACTCTATTAATCATTGAGGCGCAAATATTTCTATAAAAACTTTTTATAATATAATTCCTGAAAGGTATGGATGGATTTGTTGCTTCTAATCAATACTTTCTTTTTTTCTCCATACTTCACTAGGATATAGTCAGGGAGACTTAGATCTCCAACCTCCAGTTTGGTAGACAGCGACTTTATTCACACGTTCAACATTCCCGACTCTTGGTAACCGTTAGAAAGTGGTCATGTTTCGTTTTCCTTTGGCACGGATCCATCTTCCTCTTTCTCATAACAGTGGTGCATCCATACCTAATCAGTTTGTTGAAACTTGGCACAAATCCAGAGAGGAATTTAAAGTCGGATCATTTTCTTATGCGCAGTTCCTCACTCCTCATCATTCCACCTTTTTTTTTTATTTATTAATGCTAGTAGTCAAGATATTTAGCAAAATGTTGAACCTTTGATAACTATCGATGTAATGAATGTATCGACATGCATTTTTTTAATTCCGCTAAATCAAGCGAAGAGAAAGGGGGAGGGGGTCAGAAGAGGGGTTGGACTCAAAAACCCCAACAACTGCCGATTGTATTGAATGTATTAACACAAAAGTTAGCATGCGGATTCAGAAGCCTCCACGTAAGTCAACTATTGACTTTTAATCCAAACTGACGTCTGGTTTTGAAGGGAGAGCGAAAACTTAATTGATTAATTCGTTTTGGAGAAATATATTGCCGGTGATTCACCGACCCCTTTTTATTCTTATTTTCGTCTAAGGAACTCACCGTTAGCTGTATTTATTCTGTATAAAACAGAAAGTTGATGGGTAGAGCTGTTAGTCAAATTATAATTCCTAAGTAACAGAAACAGAATTATTTTTCACTTTCAAATCGCAAAACAACTTAACTTACTATGCCTATTATTTTTTATGTTTTTTGAATTATCAGAGATCATAGGAGGAAGGAAATCCATTATTTTTCCAATAGCTAGTAGCTTGACTAATACGAAAACGGTTGGTTCTACGGAAAAATTGTCTATTTCAAAAAATGTTCGGGCACCTTGAGCAGGCAATCCTTCGGATGGGACGTTAAGCGATAGTCCCCGGCCTGTGCGATGTCAGGTACTCCCCCACCGGTATCTAAACCTAGGTAGGCAAACTTTAGGGGTCCCGCTAGAGTAGAGTCTGGCTCATGTAAGCCGGAGCGACGAAAGAGCGCTTTGGTAAACGATATGACCTCGTTGAAGCCCAGGCATGAGTCACAATAACTAACTGTTCTTTGTTAATTTTCTAATAAATTATTATTTGTCAGATTTTAAGTAGTACTAAACTACTTTAATATTATATTTGACTCATCCTCGAGGTCACAGTTGGGTAGAGATGGACTGTTTACTGTTACTGTTTACGTAGGATGGTCGTATTCAATAGTAACAATGTGTTGGACTGTTTACTTGTAGAATGGTCGTATTCAATATGTAGTAGGAATGTGTTGGACTGTTTACTTGTAGGATAGTCGTATTCAATAATAGTAGGAATTTGTTGGACTGTTTACTTGTAGGATAGTCGTATTCAATAATAGTAGGAATGTGTTGGACTGTTTACTTGTAGGATAGTCGTATTCAATAATAGTAGGAATTTGTTGGACTGTTTACTTGTAGGATAGTCGTATTCAATAATAGTAGGAATGTGTTGGACTGTTTCCTTGTAGAATGGTCGTATTCAATATGTAGTAGGAATGTGTTGGACTGTTTACTTGTAGGATAGTCGTATTCAATAATAGTAGGAATTTGTTGGACTGTTTACTTGTAGGATAGTCGTATTCAATAGTAGGAATGTGTTGGACTTTACTTGTAGGATAGTCGTATTCAATAATAGTAGGAATTTGTTGGACTGTTTACTTGTAGAATGGTCGTATTCAATATGTAGTAGGAATGTGTTGGACTGTTTACTTGTAGGATAGTCGTATTCAATAATAGTAGGAATTTGTTGGACTGTTTACTTGTAGGATAGTCGTATTCAATAATAGTAGGAATGTGTTGGACTGTTTCCTTGTAGAATGGTCGTATTCAATATGTAGTAGGAATGTGTTGGACTGTTTACTTGTAGGATAGTCGTATTCAATAATAGTAGGGATTTGTTGGACTGTTTCCTTGTAGGATCGTCGTATTCAATAGTAGGAATGTGTTGGACTTTACTTGTAGGATGGTCGTATTTAATATGTAGTAGGAATGTGTTGGACTGTTTACTTGTAGGATAGTCGTATTCAATAATAGTAGGAATTTGTTGGACTGTTTACTTGTAGGATAGTCGTATTCAATAGTAGGAATGTGTTGGACTTTACTTGTAGGATGGTCGTATTTAATATGTAGTAGTAATGTGTTGGACTGTTTACTTGTAGGATAGTCGTATTCAATAATAGTAGGAATTTGTTGGACTGTTTACTTGTAGGATAGTCGTATTCAATAGTAGGAATGTGTTGGACTGTTTACTTGTAGGATAGTCGTATTCAATAATAGTAGGAATGTGTTGGACTTTACTTGTAGGATGGTCGTATTTAATATGTAGTAGGAATGTGTTGGACTGTTTACTTGTAGGATAGTCGTATTCAATAATAGTAGGAATTTGTTGGACTGTTTACTTGTAGGATAGTCGTATTCAATAGTAGGAATGTGTTGGACTTTACTTGTAGGATGGTCGTATTTAATATGTAGTAGTAATGTGTTGGACTGTTTACTTGTAGGATAATCGTATTCAATAATAGTAGGAATTTGTTGGACTGTTTACTTGTAGGATAGTCGTATTCAATAGTAGGAATGTGTTGGACTGTTTACTTGTAGGATAGTCGTATTCAATAATAGTAGGAATGTGTTGGACTTTACTTGTAGGATGGTCGTATTTAATAGTAACAATGTGTTGGACTGTTTACTTGTAGGATAATCGTATTCAATAGTAGGAATGTGTTGGACTGTTTACTTGTAAGGAAGGTCATAAGTGGAAATGAGTTGGATTGTTTACTTATAAGGAAGGTCGTATTCAAAAGTGGGAATGTATTGACCACTTAAAAATGTATCATTATTAACTGAGGGGCAAAGTTGGTAAACGCCCCATAACTGAAGATGAACAGCAAACATGTTACATAATACATCCTCCTATCTGTGTATCAATTGTTTGGTTGTATCATTGTTGAATTAACATCGAAATAGGCTATATTAGGTTGAGCTGGCGTTGCGCGGGAGTTAGCTGCGATTCTGTTTAATGAAATCTATCTTATACCTAGGAACACGATATCGGAACAAAGTATCGCGTGTTCTTAGGTAACAGTATTGGAACCAGCAACCAACAATAGTTGCCTGGAGAATGAGAAGCACAAAATGAGTCTCGCAACACTTTAGATAGTAAAAATTCGAATAAAATGTTTAATGTAGATTTGATTCAAAATTGGGACAATGTCCATTGAAAGTGTGATCGTTAAGTTCATTGTATCGAAAGGTAGGTTTCTATTAGGAAGGATTTCAAGTTTCGAGATGTCAAAATAATGTTAATCAATGAAATTCGCGTCAGAAAAAAACTTTAAGAAACTCGCCAGCACTTTGATATGCTGGAGAACTACAGCCATTGTGCAGCCGATGTTCTTTTACTTTAATCATGCTTTTCGTTTTATTGAAAAGTAAAGTTTATGACTCATGCCCGGGCTTTAACTACGACATCACGTCGCTTCTACCACAGTGTTCTTTTGTCGCTCTGGTGGACATGAGCCTGACTCTCTTTAGGAGAACTAAATTTTGTCAGGTTTAGTTACATCTAGGGTAAGAGTCTTTAACGACGAGTATCTGACTTCGTACAGGTTCGGTACCATAGCTTAGTCCAATCATGTGCTCATGTTTTTTTGTTTTTTTTTACCTCCCAGATAAAAATCCTAAGAGCTTCAGTCAGGTTTTGAACCCGGGATTTTAATTTATTTAACCTTCAACAACTATTCGAAGTATTCGTATTACTGAAAAGTATTATTCGCTCCATCTCTAGTTTCTATACAATATATATTATATTATATTGCACTTGTCCTGTCCCTGAGCCCATTGTTAGTAGCCCTCCAAAGTATGGTGAGCCCATTGTTAGTAGCCCTCCAAAGTATGGTGAGCCCATTGTTATTGAGGGAGGTTTGTGAGGAGCCCTGCCAACATGCCACGCTAACCTTGGCATTCAGCCTCTCTCTCTCTCTCGCTGTTACCTCATCTACCGATACGAACGAAACAGACAGACATATGATCCTGTTCAACAGGTAACCTCATCCAAGCAGCCAATATGTCTTCATTTCTGACAAATCTGCCAAAAAAAAACTGAAAATAACCAGCTGTCTTTCTTATCGACCTTTTCTATCAACATATAATATTTCCGAGGACGCCAGTAGCTCAGTGGTATGCGTGCTTCTCTTCTGAGCTCAAGAACGTGGGTTCGAAACCTGACCGAGCCCCTTAGTTTATTTTATCCCTCAGATAAAATAAACTTAAGCACGCCGTCCTTCGGTTGGGACGTTAAGCGATGGTCCCGAGCCTGTACGATGTCAGGTACTCGTTAAAGACCCCCTACCCTAGGTGAATAGAAATTTAGGGTAGGCAAAATTTAGGACTCCCACAGTAGAGTCGGGCTCATGTCCACCAGAGTGACGAAAGAGCACTCTGGTAGTAGGCGATATGACCTCGTAGTTAAAGCCCGGGCATGAGTCATAAAACCTAACCTATAACATTTCCAGACTCTACATTCATTGTTTTGCCACAGTTTTAGATAAGCCCAAAGTCATGTCATCTTGTCTCATTCAAAGAATTCTCAATCCACCTACAAAAGTTCCTGTTCATTAATTTATTCATTATATTGGTAGTATGCAAATACAGCCATGATTTTTTTTTTTTTCATTTTCGGATTTAGGTTGTTGGAAAAGATGAAATTCTGATGAAAACTCGACATTGAATTTTGGGCCAGTCACATAACTTTCCACTAAGTGTTATTAAACGTCACACAGTGATCCAACTTTTTTTTTCAACATAAATTCGGTTTGAGCAGCATATGACGCTAATAATCACACTACTTACGGCAAGTTGTATTTAAAGTTTATGCCTGGCAACCCACTTTTGCCTAATTTTCACTTTAAGAAATGCGTACAGCTATTATTATTACGTAGTTCCTAGTGTAATCTGATTCTAAAATAACATTGAACTCAGAAAAATGTTGTCCCCCCCCCCCCTCCTTTTAATACCTCGTCTCCCTTCCTTCCTCCAAAAAAGTGTGAAATTTGATATTTTTGATTTTCGTAGTTGTCTTGTCGAGACCTATAGTATAATGCGTCACTCAATATTAGGGATGGGTGATACTCGATATTTGGCCACTATCGATAGTCCGATACTATCGGTGGAAAAATATCGATAGTATCGATAAGTTGAGGCTTTTCATGCATTAAGTATAACACTTGGCAAGAATTTTAACACATTAATTAAAGTTCAAAAACACTTATTGTAGATAATCAAAAAACAATCAAGTAGGTACAATGGCATTAGATTCAACAATTTTTATTCCAATCAACAACTTTTATAAAACAATATCAAAAAATTAATTACCAATTGACGAAAAATACTTTTGTAAAACTTTATGGAACAGTAGGCAGTGATCCAGGTTGTGCAGTGGATTGTTTGGTCTTGGGTGCCGGTTTATAAGTTTCATGGTGGCGTCTCAAGAGGTGATCCCTTAAGAGGCGTATAGACACGCGAGCAACGAGCCGAACATTAGTCAGTGCGCATGCCTGGGGAATAGTGCGCAGGCGCTCGACGAACAAGGGAGGCTCGGGGTCTGCTCCACCTGTTGTCGGTTTTTTGACGAACCATCAAAGGAATGTTCTGCTCGGGCTGCGGTGTGTGTGGACTGGTACCAAGCCGAACCGTCCCGACTTGACCCGAGCACTGTTGTTTATAACCAATATTATAACCTTCTCAAATATTTAGGTTTTTGGAAGTGCACGTTCTTTTTTTTTTTAATTAAATATATATTTAAATATTATTCAATAAATTATATTTTATTATGGCTTCTGAAGACTGGTCTCAGGAGCTTCAAATTCAGTTTGCTCAGGCTATGAGACAGTACCCAGTCATATGGGATTTAAAACACAAATTACATTTTAATAAAATAAAGAGATTGGATGCTTGGAAGGAATTATTCAAACACTTTTTCTAAAAAAGTGTTCATTTTAAACAATTTACATGTAAAAATAAATTACGTATCATAATAAATTCGTATCCGTATTAATTATACTACATATATGTAAATTAATTACGTAAGTAGCTACCTACCTTGAGCATTTTCTGATTGAACAGTAATAAAATGATATACAAATAAACGTAAATTTGTTATCTGTAGGTTAACTTGTGCAGGTTATGTTCGTTAGTATGGTTGTGGAGCATCCAAATGCTCGGCTCGTCTCTGTTCGGCTTGGAGTGTGTTCGTTGAAAACTGAAAACGAGCCGAACAGTGCTCGGTTCGTTGCTCGCATGTCTGTACTAGCCTTTAAATTGGATTTGTTTAGCCCTCTATACTAGGAATTGCATTGGTTTTGTGTTAACAAGCAGCAAGTTCATTCAAAATATTCAAACATTTCTAGGAAAGCAACCTCTTTCCGATCAAAGTTCATTCACACGGCTTGCAAAGTTACGCAACATTGTTAATAGTATATATGAACATTTCGATAAACTTCTTCTTTTTTTTGTAGTTTTTTATTTATTTATTTTTTATTCAAAATGTATCCCCTGTATTGAGAGAAAATTAATATCTATAGAAACTTGGACTATCGATATATCGATAGTCCTATCGCCAATCCATACTCAATATCAATTGAATATAATTTGCTACCCTCCGCCTTGTAAGGCGGGATGCCCTATTTGAGGAAATGATGCACATAGCCTATATTTTAAGTCAAGTGTTGTTGAAAATATCCTGAAAATTTCATGAATATCCGTTCAGCCGTTATTGAGTGATTAGGTAACAGATATATATTTTAATTTAAGTATTAAAATATTTGAATATTAATATTATTATATTGAAACTGACCAGAAAGAGTGATATAAAGATATGAAGTAGCACATCGTTAGATAAATGTGTTGACAAGGTGTGTTAAGAGTGAGAGAGTGTTTTATAAGAGAGGAGGTGAGCTGAATATACAGTTATATAACACAGATAAGATAAGACCAGGGCTATAACATTATATGACATCATGTTATAGTGGCGATGGCCTAAAGACCTCCATCTTAACCGGTTTATACCTATATACTACAAGCTCATTTGCACTTGAGAGTCGGGTCACAATGCGATTAAATTTCTTTTAATCGGATCAGCTGATACGATGGAGAGGATTGAGAGGGTCTGGGACCACCTCGTTCCAGTACCAAGCAGACAGCCAACTGTCAAAGATGGATGAGGTAGTCATGGATACTGTGCCAGAACATGATAGAGAACCAACTACAAGAAATGAAGTAGTATTATTTCAGTTTTATCAAATATAGCGAGTACATTACATAATGATCAGGAATTACTAAAATAGTACTATTTACTATTGAGGGGGGGGGGGGGGGGGGGGGGGGGGATAAATTCGAAAACGAAACTACTAACTGTCACTGCAATGAATTTATCGAGACGATGAAGTTTTCGTATAAAGGTTGAGACGTCCCTGAGTATGATAGTCAAGTGAGTGGATTTGTTTGACACGCCCTGCTTTAACTACAAGGTCATATCGCCTACTACCAGAGAAAATTGAAAGAATATAATTTAAACTATAAACAATCTGATCGGTATGCAAATTATAGTATTCTATGTTACTTTTTGAAGTCAATAATATTTAAGGGGAAAACAGTGTATACCTACCTACGTCAACCCATCATCCATTATTATCCATTTTGGATAATAATTTTAGCTGTTACTAATCTATAATAGCTAGGAGAAGTTGGAGGTGGAGAGGACGGCTAATGAACTGACAATGAAACGAGCAATTCAAGGTTCCCGCCGCGCCGCGCAAGTTTTTTTTTATACCCGACCTTGGCGGGGCCACGGCTACACGTTGCCAACTTCAATTAGATACCCCTCATGGGGGGGGGGGGGGGGGGGGGGGGGGGGGGGGGGGGGAGTATGTAGCGTCCTCCTTCATATCAGCCGGATAACCGAGGGCCTGTTCAATGATAAGTGGAGGTATGGTGAATTGATTTCATTCACGAAAACTATACAATCGTAGTGCCCGGCCAAATGGGGGGGGGGGGGGGGGGGGGGAGTGAGTATGTAGCATCCTCCTCCTTCATATCAGCCGAATAACCGAGGGCCTATTCAATGATAAGTGGAGGTATGGTGAATTGATTTCATTCACGAAGACTATACAATCGTAGTGCCCGGCTACATCGGGGGAGTATGGAGCCATCTCGTCCATATCACGCGACCAAGTTGCCCTCCCAAGCTAACCTCTATACGACAATCACCCGGTGACGCGGCGTCCATATCGCGCGAGAAAGTTGCCTCTCTCCTCTTTAATGGAATCTTCTTTGTAAACCTATTTTATTATTTGTGTATTTTGTTACTTTGTTTGGAAACGAAGAATAGCTGTATCTCTTTCTAAGGGCTAAGGAAATTTGTTTCTAACGAGGTTAAGCTTGAAGGGAGGGAAGGAATTATTATTATTATTTTTTTTTTTTAAGAGAAAAACATTTTTCATTTCAATAAAAATCTTCGATAACCATTTATTATTCAATTTCAATAAGAAAATGAGAAAAAAAAAAGAAAAAAAAAACTGTGATGTGCATCACCAGAAATGTACTTCCCCCAGTGCGAGTTAATGAAATTAGTTTTCGGCAAATAAAATAAAAAATCTTGTGTCTGTAAACACAATAACTCCCGATAAAATTAATTTTATATGTGTATTCAGAACCCCATAAGGACGACGCCTGTTGATTTTCAGCCAAAAATAAGGGGGATATTTGAGGGGGGCTTAATACAAAATTACTAATAACTGCCGATGTAATAAATGTAATAAGAAAAGTCCCTGGTTATTGATATTCAACCAGTCCCGTAGATTAGTTTCAGAGGGTGCGCAGAAACTTAGTTGATTAATTCGCATTGGGAAAGTACGTTTCCGGTGATTTACTAACATTTTTTTTTTTTTATAACCATAACTGTTGTGTGGATTAGCGTGGAAGGTGGCCATCCACCAAGAGACCAGAGACAGTTGTGTCAAAAGACGGAATGGAGTGACAAAGGGTGTGTCTCTTGGGAGATTGGATAAGCTAATCCAGGGGCTTCGTTAGTTGTCATAGGTAAAGGGCAACAATGGTCAGGGGGGCATCTAATGAGACTCATTTATCATAGGCTCATTACTCACCTGGAGATGGAAGGATAGCGTCCTCACCACCAGACAGGACCATCCGGATCAAGTACCACATCCATCAAGAAAAAGATATGTTAACCAATAGTACTCCTTAAAGGCTCGGTTTCCTAACTAAACTTGATGCTGCAAAAATGTAGGTGTCCCAAGCAGAGTCCATTAGAGCGGCGAAAAAGCCCTCTGGTAGAAGGCGATATGACCTTGTGGTTAATACCCGGGCAAAACAAACAACTTTAATATGAAATTGTTATTGACGTGTCTTCTGGATCTACTCATTGCCTCAGTACAGTGATAAGGGTACTCCTACTGATGTCATAGGCCGCCCTGAAGCCTACATCGTCTGCCCATATTCCCACATATTCTTGCAGACTAGTCCAAGGTGTAGCAGTTTCAGAGGGCAATTGAAATAGCCTTGTATCCGACATTTAGGACGCTTGTCCCTCTGTAGTTCGTGCATACGCTGATATCGTCTTCCTTGAAATTTGAAACTGTTGTTCCCGCTAGCCATTCTTTCTTCCATCCTGTATGTCGAGTTTTCATCCTCCGATTTTGTATAGCTCAGACGGAAT
Source organism: Aradus depressus (assembly GCA_963662175.1). NCBI lineage: Eukaryota > Metazoa > Arthropoda > Insecta > Hemiptera > Aradidae > Aradus > Aradus depressus. Next base: position 3,284,050 of record OY759215.1, on the reverse strand, counting down.
GGAGGCCCTTATAATTCTTCTGTCTGCTTTGGCTGAAGACATTCGATGTTATACTAAGTCCTCTTCGTAACAACTCCCCTCCCCTCAGCTATCTTAAATGGCCTATTCACCCTGAACACTCCTTCGAACTGTCTTGAGTTAGATCGAACGCTGTATGTGCCACGTTGTTATCCTAAATGTCATTCCTTATGAGCTATCTCTCCCCTTGAAATAGTTTGTCATATTTTTTTTTCAATAATTGAATAACAACAAATCTGATATATATGAAAATTATTATGAATATGCATGAGTGCAGGGAAATGGTATGAAAAATAGTAATTTTAGTATAATGGTAAATAATAATATTAACAGTTCAACGCCGGGTACTCCAGCTAGTAATCATTGAAGAAGTAATTAATTTAATTGAGTATTTGGTTTTGAAAAAAAAACCTCTCCAAATTGGTATCAATATTCGCTGAGAGGTTGATGAAGTGTAATCAGCTGTTATCTGCCTTCTGTCTCATGGACGCCTCTCCTCCAAATATTATTAATTATACCAGATTTTTTTTTTTTAATTTTAACCTTTGTATAAAAAGAATACTAATGCGTTTTTTAAAAAAGATATATACGTAGCTTAAAAACCGCATTAATATATATACTTTTTTTACATGATACATCGTGATTTGAAATATCGTGATGTTAATTACAGGGGGGTTATCGTGGTTTCACCAGGTTATAGAAATAAAATAGAAAATTTGTGCATTTGAAGGGGTGGGCCCCGTGTTGGCCCAGGTGGCAGACTTGCAAACGCCAGTCTGAATGGCCATTGTAGTGGTGACCTAGGTAGCAGACTTGCAAATGCCAGTCCGAAGGGCCAGTGCAGTGGTGACCCAGGTGGTGGACTTGGAAACGCCAGTGTAGTGTTGGCCCAGAGCCCAGTGCAGAATTGGAAAATCATAAAAGACAAAAGTACTGGAGTAAGATTAAATTTTAACCAAGAAGTAGTTCCACCTAACCCTTACCAAATTGTATTGAGTAAGGCGAAATGGGAAGACAGTTTAGTAACTTGTCCTATTGAAACCTGGTACCATTTTTTGCCTAGTAAAAATCCAACAAATGAAGGCTCGATCGGCTATTGGCTATGGAAAATTTTTTTGCCGAATATTTATCTAGTAAATGTTTCCAAAATCTGAGCTTATTGACTTGTACCGGGTGTGTTCTTATGTGGTCTAAATGCACTGGTACATCCATAGTCAGTTAGTGCTTAGCTTGTCTTCCGCGTTAATAGGATTACTTGAGACAGAATGGAAGTAGAAACCTTACATATATATCGCTCGAAGGTCGAATTCAAACACTCCATAACTAAGCGAAAACGTAAAAATAAAAAAGTTGTCGACGAATCGGCAAATTACTTCCCCACCTCGAATTATTTGTGAACAAGTAACATCCTGCACTCCATATAAACAATTCTTTCCCCCGGAATTTGGCTGAAAGTCAGTAGATGTCTTTCCATCGTACTCCTGAATCCTCGTTTAACATTTCATTTGATACATCCGTTACCCTGTAATTAGGGTTTTGGAGTTGAGCCCCGCTCTCATCCCTTTGGCGGGTTCGGCTAAAAATCGATAGTTATCGACCTTATGGGTTTTGAGATTTACGTACATTTCATGTCGATATATACATTCTATCGAAAGTTATCTTGACCACAGATACACATCTAAGAATTTTTGGACTCAGAGCAATGACATAGATATTATATTTCCCTGGGAGGGGGGGTTTAGTAAATGTTAGGCCCCGATTTTTCAAATTTTGTCTCAAAGCCATTCTCTCTTATGGGATGTAGCTATGGTAGAGTGGTTTAGTCACAATCTGCTTACCTAAGTTAGTTATTATGACTCATGTCCGGGCTTTAAGTACAAGGTCATATCGCCTACTACCAGAGCGCTCTCTCGTCACTCTGGTGGACATGAGCTCGACTCTACAGTAGGAGTCCAAAATTTTGCCTACCTAGGATTATTTTGGAAGGAGGACATGCTCAAGGTTTTTTTCACCTCTCAGATAAGAAAACCTAAAGGCCTCGGCCGAGTTTCGAACCCGTGATCTTGAGCTCAGTAGACTAGCTCGCTACCTCTGAGCTACGGACCCCTTCCAAGTGTGACCCCAGATCATACTTCTCTTCAGATAACCTGGTTTTCCACTGGAGACAAATGAACTGTGGGATCTTGACTGGTGTCTGGCAGATGACCTTCACAGAATTAAACTCTTCCGTCATTCGCTCGTAACATTTTTTCTCTCTCTCTCTTGCATATATTACGCTAATTGTGAGCTTGTTTCCCCCCCCCCCCCCCCCCCCCCCCTTGTTGTTCATTATACTAATTTAGTTCATTATACTAATTAAATATGTCTACTCTTTAGGCAGGTGTGGAAATTGTGCTTCACACAGAAAAATGTACCTATTTCAAGAGTTTCATGTTATAAAACATACATCATATATGTAAAGCTGAAAATGTCTGTGCGTTGTACCGCTATAACTCACGAACGGCTTCATGCATTTGATTAATTTTTTTTTAAATTTATTCGTCATCGTCTGTGGAAGGTTATAGGCGTATTAGTAGGTACCTCAATATCTGGTCCATCCCAGCATCCACCCACGCAATCTTTGTAACTCAAAAACCACTGCAATGATTAATGAGGAATCTTTTTGAATAGATAAGTTTTATCTACCGGAAGGTTAAGGTCTATTTTTTAATCAACTCCTGGTCCATCCCAGCATCCACTCACGCAATCTTTGTAACTCGAAAACCATTGCAACGATTAATGAGAAATCTTTTTGAATAAATTAGTTTTAGCTCCAAAGCTAGCGTTACTACAGTTGAAGGACTATAAGCCTTATTCCGTATGAATAATTGAAAATTATAACATCATGAATGTACTGTCGAGGAACTGAATAGCCTTATAGGAGATATTGGGAGAAAAGTGAAAGTTCCCCGGGCAACGCCGGGTATTACTGCTAGTATATATATATTTTTTACATTATTTTCCTTTACTTTTATCATCTCTTACCCATCCATCAAAATTGTCTTTCAATTCCTTTTTATTTATTTATTATTATTTTTTTTTTTAAATTTGTTTTCTTCTTTTATTGTCCTAATAATTAAGAAAAATTTTCGTCCCGAGGACCTACCACTGGGTGGCCTTCCTCTCACATGCCATTCACGCCAACCTATCAATATTTACCATCATAGATTCTGGTTGTTGCACCCCAGCAACAGTTGCATCTTTATAAATGAAAGACAAAAAAAAAAATAATAAAACACATATTAAATTAACGTTCACAATAAATAATAATAAAGATAAATGAAGGCACCGGTAGCTCAGAGGTAGCATGCTTGCATACCGAGCTCAAAATCGCGGGTTCGAAACCTGGGCGAGGCCTTTAGATTTTACTTTCTTCAATTATACGAAGGGGAGGGACTCAACTCAAAAACGTCAATGACTGCCAATGTAATCAATCTCCCGAGGACAATACCCGTCAAATTTCAGTGAAATGGGCCGAAGGGAAGCGCGAGTTTCAGGGTAGAGGGCTCAACTCATGAATGTATTGGCACAAAATGTATTATGAGGAGCCCCCCTATATAAGTCAACTGTTGAATATTAACGCAAACGGTCGACTGGTTATAGAGGTGAAAGGTTTTTATAAGTTTTAAATGAGGTTACTTTAGTTATATATTACTTTGAGTATATAAATGAATTGAATTTAATTTCCACACAAGGGATATGCCATAATGAAAGGTTTTTTATTAAATATATTTACTTGTTGCCTTTCACAATAAATAAAAAAAAATGAATAAAATTTTGAATAATAAAAAAAATTTAAGTTAATTGACTCTATAATTTCAAAAATAAATTAATCTACCATATGGTTGAGTGAAGCTCTTAAAAAAAAAATGAAAAACATATGTTATAAATAACTCTGTAAAATTTTCAAACTACGTTACTTGCACCAATCCAAAAATCCAAAGGTCTCCCGGTGTGATTCTGAAAATTAAGATTATTAAATATTGTGTCCCGATAACGATTGGCGCTTATCTCAAAGGTGTTGATTCGCAAGGCCTATGAGTTTTGAAATGTGAATTTCATTGAGAGAGATTTTGGGGAATTAAAAAGAGATTAAAACATGGTTATGAATTTACAAAAATTGGAAAAATTTATTTATAATTTGCTGATCAGCCATTTAAAAAAAAAATATAAAGGTTACTCACGTTCATGACGCCATTGAACTAAATTAAAAATTAACATTATTTACATACAAATATTAAACAAAAAAATTTACATCCTCCATCAGTTCGCCTCTTTTCAATGTTACTTTACATTCTATTCCACTTTCCACCACTTTTTCAAGAGTTATAACTTTTAAATTAGACACCTCGGAACACAGGTTTGTCCTATACAAAGACTGGAGGACAACTGCCTTACACCTTCGAAATGGTAGCTTGATATTGTCTTTCCGTCGCTGTTTTGTTTTCTTGAACTTGATAATTTTCAACTTTACAAAGTTTTTTTTGCGTCTTCTTCCTTCGTTTCTTTTTCTTCTTTCTTATTAAATATTCTTTTAATTTTCTGCGGTTTTGATTTTCAATTGGACTCCTACTTTTTTCAAAAACAGTATTCAAACTTCGGTGAAATACACTTTCGGATCATTCTACAGCCTTGGATTGGATCCGTCCTCTATGATTGGATCATTTTTGGAACAGGCTTCCTTTTCAAAATTTTGAGCTGGCTTTTCTTTCTGATGTGGGCAGTTTTTCTCTTCTTTTTCTTCTTTAATCTTTTCTTAATAATTAACTGTCTTTTCCTAAAAATTTTCACAACTTTCTACCGACTCGTTTTTTTAACTATTGATCTTTTTTTTAATTTTGCTCATAATTTCCTGAAATTTTCTTCATTCCTTCTTCTTTTAGCTGTTTCATTTTGTTCCTGGATGTGGAATTAATTTTTCCTGTAAATTTAGTTTCTTTTTGAAGTTGATTGGTTTCTTAATTGATGTCCAAAATGTTCGTTGATAATTGTAAGGTTAGGCCTAAAGCCACTTTTTATTTACTTTTACTATATTTTATTTCTTTTTAAACTTGTTTTGTTCTTCAGAATTCGGTTTGATAAAAAAAATATATCGTGGCTAATAACAAGCCTTGGCAACGGGCTTGTTTATATTACATTGCCTTCTTCTATTTTTTTCTGGAACGAAAATTGTGTTTCTAGAATCACAATTTTTGTTCCAAAGGTTCCCTCTTCATCTGTTTTATCCTGGTCCTTTTTTCGCCTTCATCCACTCCTGTCGTCCTCCAATTGGTCGTCGTGAACCGGCACTTTTGGGTGTCTCTACGCTCACAAACCACCTCAACAAAAATTCATCTCGCACCTGTCACTTCACTTCATTCCCCACTGTCATTCAAAAAAAAAATTTTTTTTTTTTTTTTTTTTTTTTTTTACATCCACAAAAAAAAATATCCTTACAACTAATTATACTGTGCTCAGTCCTTTACAATTCGGACGAGCGGAAAACAAATAAAATTGTCTTTTAAATTTCATATATAAAAAAAATATTGAACATATTATTACCTAACAGCAAATTTTACTGTAATTAATATCCTTTGGACATATGTCCCAAAACAAACCAAATTTATATTTAATTATAATATTGCCGCTTCACCACTTAATATCTTTGCTTACTTTCCATCTTTCTTTCTATCTTAATCTCAAAAAAAATTTATATTCTACTTCAAATCATAAATAAAAAAAATAATAATTGGGTTGCTTTTCTAAATTCAGTTCCTCATTCCTCATCATCATTTTCTAAATATTTCTTCACATATCTTTGGTTCAAATAAAATTCAACTTCCTATGTCAACTTCTCAAGTTACAAAATTCCCCCCTACAAAGTATAAATATTCCTTATCCCATTATTTCGACGTTACCTAGGCCTTCGCCCATTCCCTAACTCCTCCTATAGCTCAAAAAAAAAACAACTTCAACTTCCTAATCTCAAAAAAAAATCCCTAATAACTTCTTATATCATCGTAGATTATTATTCTTATATATCGTCGCAGAAAATGTGGATCCTCCCTTCCTTGGGTAGGCTATCTCACAAAAAATATAAATATCTAGCTATCTATTCTCTAATAGCTCTAACTTCCAAAATAACTTCCTCAATATCTAAGTTTTCAGTAACGTCTTGTAAGTCTCAAAGAAAAAATTATCCCCATGTATTCGAATTGTTTTATTATTAATCATATTACATCCCCTTTTCTTAAACAAAACATATCTAAATGAAACTATTTATAAAATTCTTAATTCTTCCTGCGAATAATCATCATCTTTTCATTCTCTACCCTTAAAAAAAAATCGTCGACTCCGTATATATTAACTTGCCATCATATCCACCTATCTTTCTTTTCCTACGGTCTTACATTTTTCATTAAATCCTAATTCAATTGTTACATATTTAGTTCAAAACAGAAAAAAAAATTTTATAATATAATTATTTTAAAGTAAACAAATTCCTACATACTATCGCGATCATCCACTCTTAATCCTTTTATACTAGCATACATTCCTCTAAACCTAAATTAACACATCTACACTATATACAAATAAAATCATAAAAAAATGCAAAATAATATAAAATCCCCTCCTGTGTATTGTGTAAGTTGAGTAATGTAAAGTGATTTCGTTTCTTAATGTTGTGTTGTCCGTACGGTGTAACATAAATGTATCAAATAAATCATAAATCCCCGTAATAATGTATGTTTTATGTGTATTAGCTTTGTCTAAATGTTTCTGAGATGGCTAGGTTCGATTCCCATAGGATCAGCTAAAAATCCTTCTCTGGCCCCCAGTTGGACCGTTCCTTCCAGATACTGACCCCCAATGCCAAAGAGAGGAGGCAATCTGCACTCCCTCTCTCCGACACCAAGCGACAGCTCTGTCGGGAACCAGTCCTGACTCGACATACAGGAAGCGCGTCAAGCTTCGGAGAGTCCGGGCTCGTTCTCTGTCTACTGTTTCTAGGCTGGGCAAGTGCAGACGCCAAATACTGCAAGAGATCTAATCGTCTCCGCTTGCTTATTGGCAGGGGATCAATTAGTCTCCGCTTGCTTATTGAAAAAAAAACTACTAAAAAAAAACGACTAATCTACTTCATTTATTCTTCTTACATTCTCGATTTAATTACTACATATAATATTAAATTCAAAAAAAATTCTAATAAAAAAATCCTATATATATCTTTAATTACATGAAAATCGGATATCCCTATTCAAAAGTACGGTTACCGGTCACTAATTGAACGGTTCACTTTATGAACCAGGTCGGTCACCTTCTGTACTAGTTCGGTCTCGTTCATCATAAACGAACTAGTTGGGTCTTGTTCATAACCTTTCAATGGGAGGTTACCTTCTTTCTACCCCTTTGTTTACAAACACCAATTCGAAAATAAAATAAACATCTTGATTACTTTTTACTAACCTAATTCAAGCCCTTACCTTAACATATTATAAATTTAACAACAACACAAGTATGTATCTCAAATAAACTTCATTCATACAATATATATTCATTTATTCTTTTTTTTTTTTTTTTTTTTTTTTTTTTTTTATTGCAAATATCATTTATCCGTAGTTTCTGTATGTTTTCTGTCTAAAGTTTTGGTTTGTTCGTCTGTCTCTTATTGTCTATAACTCATTCGAGTTTCAAAAATAGTTACTTACTGTAAGTTCGGCTGATGCAATTAAATAATTACAGAGCCTTAGAGGAGCCCCTGCTTTCTTCTTAATGCCGCGCCGTATAATGTCTTCAAATATCTTCCCCCCCCCACTAAATAAAATTTTGCGTAGTCTGTCTGTCAGTATTGCGTCATTTCTCTCATTTCCCCTTATTTCATAAATTTTCACTTCAGTTTTTCTGTATTGTATTCTAAAAATGTCTTCCACCTGGTAACTAGTCTCATGTAAATTCTTTCTTAAATAATTTTTCCATTCATGCACAACAGTCATACTATCATATTTTCTTAATTCTACCTTAGTTTGCACTAACTGATAATTCATTATAATTTCTCCCTTGGAAAGAAATTTTCTTACTGATTTTACTCTACTTTGGAAATTCCTTTTAACTGTTAAATCTGTCCTTTCACTTTCTAAGCTATTTCTAGAACTAATTTCCGAGACTATTTTGACTTCCTCTACTAAATTTTCTAAGTTTGTTTCTTTTTCTACTTCTACAGTTTGAACCTTTCTCTCTTTGCTCTTATTTTCAATATTTTCTACATTTTTTTGATCTTCTATATTCTCTATACTATTATCACATCTTTCGTTTACATTCAGATTCCTTTCGGAATTGCCTATGCTCCTACTTGAATTTTCCCTCACATTTTCTATGTCTTTTCTACTTTCGTTAATCATCCTACTTAATATTTGATTCTGTTCGTCAATCTTACTACTTAAATTTGTCTCTACCCCACTCAAGTTTGTCTCTATGTTTCTTAATTTGTTCCCCATTTCCCTATTAAAATTCCCCATATCCCTATTAAGATTCGTCTCTAAATTTGTCAATTTCTGGGTTAAAAATTCCATAAATCTATCCATCTTGTCTGATTGCTCTTTAGTGAGCTTCATCTTAAATAATAACTTTAATATCTCGAATTCAAAAAAAATTATCAATATGACTGTAAAAATATTTTGGTTCAATATTTTTATATGTATATAAACAAAAATTCATGTAGTATATTCCCCTCTCTCCAAACGAAACTCATATCTCCCCATGGCCTTATTCTTCCTGATTTTAAATAAATGCATCTTTTAGGCATATTTAATCGTTATTAAAGAAAATGTTTCGTTGACTCTATGCGAGTTATTTATTGATCAAAGAATGCAAAATAAAAAAAAAACAAGAAATTATCCTCACAAGGAGATGCCATAATGAAAGGTTTTTATAAGTTTTAAATGAGGTTACTTTAGTTATATATTACTTTGAGTATATAAATGAATTGAATTTAATTTCCACACAAGGGATATGCCATAATGAAAGGTTTTTTATTAATTATATTTACTTGTTGCCTTTCACAATAAATAAAAAAAAATGAATAAAATTTTGAATAATAAAAAAAATTTAAGTTAATTGACTCTATAATTTCAAAAATAAAATAATCTACCATATGGTTGAGTGAAGCTCTTAAAAAAAAAATGAAAAACATATGTTATAAATAACTCTGTAAAATTTTCAAACTACGTTACTTGCACCAATCCAAAAATCCAAAGGTCTCCCGGTGTGATTCTGAAAATTAAGATTATTAAATATTGTGTCCCAATAACGATTGGCGCTTATCTCAAAGGTGTTGATTCGCAAGGCCTATGAGTTTTGAAATGTGAATTTCATTGAGAGAGATTTTGGGGAATTAAAAAGAGATTAAAACATGGTTATGAATTTACAAAAATTGGAAAAATTTATTTATAATTTGCTGATCAGCCATTTAAAAAAAAAATATAAAGGTTACTCACGTTCATGACGCCATTGAACTAAATTAAAAATTAACATTATTTACATACAAATATTAAACAAAAAAATTTACATCCTCCATCAGTTCGCCTCTTTTCAATGTTACTTTACATTCTATTCCACTTTCCACCACTTTTTCAAGAGTTATAACTTTTAAATTAGACACCTCGGAACACAGGTTTGTCCTATACAAAGACTGGAGGACAACTGCCTTACACCTTCGAAATGGTAGCTTGATATTGTCTTTCCGTCGCTGTTTTGTTTTCTTGAACTTGATAATTTTCAACTTTACAAAGTTTTTTTTGCGTCTTCTTCCTTCGTTTCTTTTTCTTCTTTCTTATTAAATATTCTTTTAATTTTCTGCGGTTTTGATTTTCAATTGGACTCCTACTTTTTTCAAAAACAGTATTCAAACTTCGGTGAAATACACTTTCGGATCATTCTACAGCCTTGGATTGGATCCGTCCTCTATGATTGGATCATTTTTGGAACAGGCTTCCTTTTCAAAATTTTGAGCTGGCTTTTCTTTCTGATGTGGGCAGTTTTTCTCTTCTTTTTCTTCTTTAATCTTTTCTTAATAATTAACTGTCTTTTCCTAAAAATTTTCACAACTTTCTACCGACTCGTTTTTTTAACTATTGATCTTTTTTTTAATTTTGCTCATAATTTCCTGAAATTTTCTTCATTCCTTCTTCTTTTAGCTGTTTCATTTTGTTCCTGGATGTGGAATTAATTTTTCCTGTAAATTTAGTTTCTTTTTGAAGTTGATTGGTTTCTTAATTGATGTCCAAAATGTTCGTTGATAATTGTAAGGTTAGGCCTAAAGCCACTTTTTATTTACTTTTACTATATTTTATTTCTTTTTAAACTTGTTTTGTTCTTCAGAATTCGGTTTGATAAAAAAAATATATCGTGGCTAATAACAAGCCTTGGCAACGGGCTTGTTTATATTACATTGCCTTCTTCTATTTTTTTCTGGAACGAAAATTGTGTTTCTAGAATCACAATTTTTGTTCCAAAGGTTCCCTCTTCATCTGTTTTATCCTGGTCCTTTTTTCGCCTTCATCCACTCCTGTCGTCCTCCAATTGGTCGTCGTGAACCGGCACTTTTGGGTGTCTCTACGCTCACAAACCACCTCAACAAAAATTCATCTCGCACCTGTCACTTCACTTCATTCCCCACTGTCATTCAAAAAAAAAATTTTTTTTTTTTTTTTTTTTTTTTTTTTACATCCACAAAAAAAAATATCCTTACAACTAATTATACTGTGCTCAGTCCTTTACAATTCGGACGAGCGGAAAACAAATAAAATTGTCTTTTAAATTTCATATATAAAAAAAATATTGAACATATTATTACCTAACAGCAAATTTTACTGTAATTAATATCCTTTGGACATATGTCCCAAAACAAACCAAATTTATATTTAATTATAATATTGCCGCTTCACCACTTAATATCTTTGCTTACTTTCCATCTTTCTTTCTATCTTAATCTCAAAAAAAATTTATATTCTACTTCAAATCATAAATAAAAAAAATAATAATTGGGTTGCTTTTCTAAATTCAGTTCCTCATTCCTCATCATCATTTTCTAAATATTTCTTCACATATCTTTGGTTCAAATAAAATTCAACTTCCTATGTCAACTTCTCAAGTTACAAAATTCCCCCCTACAAAGTATAAATATTCCTTATCCCATTATTTCGACGTTACCTAGGCCTTCGCCCATTCCCTAACTCCTCCTATAGCTCAAAAAAAAAACAACTTCAACTTCCTAATCTCAAAAAAAAATCCCTAATAACTTCTTATATCATCGTAGATTATTATTCTTATATATCGTCGCAGAAAATGTGGATCCTCCCTTCCTTGGGTAGGCTATCTCACAAAAAATATAAATATCTAGCTATCTATTCTCTAATAGCTCTAACTTCCAAAATAACTTCCTCAATATCTAAGTTTTCAGTAACGTCTTGTAAGTCTCAAAGAAAAAATTATCCCCATGTATTCGAATTGTTTTATTATTAATCATATTACATCCCCTTTTCTTAAACAAAACATATCTAAATGAAACTATTTATAAAATTCTTAATTCTTCCTGCGAATAATCATCATCTTTTCATTCTCTACCCTTAAAAAAAAATCGTCGACTCCGTATATATTAACTTGCCATCATATCCACCTATCTTTCTTTTCCTACGGTCTTACATTTTTCATTAAATCCTAATTCAATTGTTACATATTTAGTTCAAAACAGAAAAAAAAATTTTATAATATAATTATTTTAAAGTAAACAAATTCCTACATACTATCGCGATCATCCACTCTTAATCCTTTTATACTAGCATACATTCCTCTAAACCTAAATTAACACATCTACACTATATACAAATAAAATCATAAAAAAATGCAAAATAATATAAAATCCCCTCCTGTGTATTGTGTAAGTTGAGTAATGTAAAGTGATTTCGTTTCTTAATGTTGTGTTGTCCGTACGGTGTAACATAAATGTATCAAATAAATCATAAATCCCCGTAATAATGTATGTTTTATGTGTATTAGCTTTGTCTAAATGTTTCTGAGATGGCTAGGTTCGATTCCCATAGGATCAGCTAAAAATCCTTCTCTGGCCCCCAGTTGGACCGTTCCTTCCAGATACTGACCCCCAATGCCAAAGAGAGGAGGCAATCTGCACTCCCTCTCTCCGACACCAAGCGACAGCTCTGTCGGGAACCAGTCCTGACTCGACATACAGGAAGCGCGTCAAGCTTCGGAGAGTCCGGGCTCGTTCTCTGTCTACTGTTTCTAGGCTGGGCAAGTGCAGACGCCAAATACTGCAAGAGATCTAATCGTCTCCGCTTGCTTATTGGCAGGGGATCAATTAGTCTCCGCTTGCTTATTGAAAAAAAAACTACTAAAAAAAAACGACTAATCTACTTCATTTATTCTTCTTACATTCTCGATTTAATTACTACATATAATATTAAATTCAAAAAAAATTCTAATAAAAAAATCCTATATATATCTTTAATTACATGAAAATCGGATATCCCTATTCAAAAGTACGGTTACCGGTCACTAATTGAACGGTTCACTTTATGAACCAGGTCGGTCACCTTCTGTACTAGTTCGGTCTCGTTCATCATAAACGAACTAGTTGGGTCTTGTTCATAACCTTTCAATGGGAGGTTACCTTCTTTCTACCCCTTTGTTTACAAACACCAATTCGAAAATAAAATAAACATCTTGATTACTTTTTACTAACCTAATTCAAGCCCTTACCTTAACATATTATAAATTTAACAACAACACAAGTATGTATCTCAAATAAACTTCATTCATACAATATATATTCATTTATTCTTTTTTTTTTTTTTTTTTTTTTTTTTTTTTTATTGCAAATATCATTTATCCGTAGTTTCTGTATGTTTTCTGTCTAAAGTTTTGGTTTGTTCGTCTGTCTCTTATTGTCTATAACTCATTCGAGTTTCAAAAATAGTTACTTACTGTAAGTTCGGCTGATGCAATTAAATAATTACAGAGCCTTAGAGGAGCCCCTGCTTTCTTCTTAATGCCGCGCCGTATAATGTCTTCAAATATCTTCCCCCCCCCACTAAATAAAATTTTGCGTAGTCTGTCTGTCAGTATTGCGTCATTTCTCTCATTTCCCCTTATTTCATAAATTTTCACTTCAGTTTTTCTGTATTGTATTCTAAAAATGTCTTCCACCTGGTAACTAGTCTCATGTAAATTCTTTCTTAAATAATTTTTCCATTCATGCACAACAGTCATACTATCATATTTTCTTAATTCTACCTTAGTTTGCACTAACTGATAATTCATTATAATTTCTCCCTTGGAAAGAAATTTTCTTACTGATTTTACTCTACTTTGGAAATTCCTTTTAACTGTTAAATCTGTCCTTTCACTTTCTAAGCTATTTCTAGAACTAATTTCCGAGACTATTTTGACTTCCTCTACTAAATTTTCTAAGTTTGTTTCTTTTTCTACTTCTACAGTTTGAACCTTTCTCTCTTTGCTCTTATTTTCAATATTTTCTACATTTTTTTGATCTTCTATATTCTCTATACTATTATCACATCTTTCGTTTACATTCAGATTCCTTTCGGAATTGCCTATGCTCCTACTTGAATTTTCCCTCACATTTTCTATGTCTTTTCTACTTTCGTTAATCATCCTACTTAATATTTGATTCTGTTCGTCAATCTTACTACTTAAATTTGTCTCTACCCCACTCAAGTTTGTCTCTATGTTTCTTAATTTGTTCCCCATTTCCCTATTAAAATTCCCCATATCCCTATTAAGATTCGTCTCTAAATTTGTCAATTTCTGGGTTAAAAATTCCATAAATCTATCCATCTTGTCTGATTGCTCTTTAGTGAGCTTCATCTTAAATAATAACTTTAATATCTCGAATTCAAAAAAAATTATCAATATGACTGTAAAAATATTTTGGTTCAATATTTTTATATGTATATAAACAAAAATTCATGTAGTATATTCCCCTCTCTCCAAACGAAACTCATATCTCCCCATGGCCTTATTCTTCCTGATTTTAAATAAATGCATCTTTTAGGCATATTTAATCGTTATTAAAGAAAATGTTTCGTTGACTCTATGCGAGTTATTTATTGATCAAAGAATGCAAAATAAAAAAAAAACAAGAAATTATCCTCACAAGGAGATGCCATAATGAAAGGTTTTTATAAGTTTTAAATGAGGTTACTTTAGTTATATATTACTTTGAGTATATAAATGAATTGAATTTAATTTCCACACAAGGGATATGCCATAATGAAAGGTTTTTTATTAATTATATTTACTTGTTGCCTTTCACAATAAATAAAAAAAAATGAATAAAATTTTGAATAATAAAAAAAATTTAAGTTAATTGACTCTATAATTTCAAAAATAAAATAATCTACCATATGGTTGAGTGAAGCTCTTAAAAAAAAAATGAAAAACATATGTTATAAATAACTCTGTAAAATTTTCAAACTACGTTACTTGCACCAATCCAAAAATCCAAAGGTCTCCCGGTGTGATTCTGAAAATTAAGATTATTAAATATTGTGTCCCAATAACGATTGGCGCTTATCTCAAAGGTGTTGATTCGCAAGGCCTATGAGTTTTGAAATGTGAATTTCATTGAGAGAGATTTTGGGGAATTAAAAAGAGATTAAAACATGGTTATGAATTTACAAAAATTGGAAAAATTTATTTATAATTTGCTGATCAGCCATTTAAAAAAAAAATATAAAGGTTACTCACGTTCATGACGCCATTGAACTAAATTAAAAATTAACATTATTTACATACAAATATTAAACAAAAAAATTTACATCCTCCATCAGTTCGCCTCTTTTCAATGTTACTTTACATTCTATTCCACTTTCCACCACTTTTTCAAGAGTTATAACTTTTAAATTAGACACCTCGGAACACAGGTTTGTCCTATACAAAGACTGGAGGACAACTGCCTTACACCTTCGAAATGGTAGCTTGATATTGTCTTTCCGTCGCTGTTTTGTTTTCTTGAACTTGATAATTTTCAACTTTACAAAGTTTTTTTTGCGTCTTCTTCCTTCGTTTCTTTTTCTTCTTTCTTATTAAATATTCTTTTAATTTTCTGCGGTTTTGATTTTCAATTGGACTCCTACTTTTTTCAAAAACAGTATTCAAACTTCGGTGAAATACACTTTCGGATCATTCTACAGCCTTGGATTGGATCCGTCCTCTATGATTGGATCATTTTTGGAACAGGCTTCCTTTTCAAAATTTTGAGCTGGCTTTTCTTTCTGATGTGGGCAGTTTTTCTCTTCTTTTTCTTCTTTAATCTTTTCTTAATAATTAACTGTCTTTTCCTAAAAATTTTCACAACTTTCTACCGACTCGTTTTTTTAACTATTGATCTTTTTTTTAATTTTGCTCATAATTTCCTGAAATTTTCTTCATTCCTTCTTCTTTTAGCTGTTTCATTTTGTTCCTGGATGTGGAATTAATTTTTCCTGTAAATTTAGTTTCTTTTTGAAGTTGATTGGTTTCTTAATTGATGTCCAAAATGTTCGTTGATAATTGTAAGGTTAGGCCTAAAGCCACTTTTTATTTACTTTTACTATATTTTATTTCTTTTTAAACTTGTTTTGTTCTTCAGAATTCGGTTTGATAAAAAAAATATATCGTGGCTAATAACAAGCCTTGGCAACGGGCTTGTTTATATTACATTGCCTTCTTCTATTTTTTTCTGGAACGAAAATTGTGTTTCTAGAATCACAATTTTTGTTCCAAAGGTTCCCTCTTCATCTGTTTTATCCTGGTCCTTTTTTCGCCTTCATCCACTCCTGTCGTCCTCCAATTGGTCGTCGTGAACCGGCACTTTTGGGTGTCTCTACGCTCACAAACCACCTCAACAAAAATTCATCTCGCACCTGTCACTTCACTTCATTCCCCACTGTCATTCAAAAAAAAAATTTTTTTTTTTTTTTTTTTTTTTTTTTACATCCACAAAAAAAAATATCCTTACAACTAATTATACTGTGCTCAGTCCTTTACAATTCGGACGAGCGGAAAACAAATAAAATTGTCTTTTAAATTTCATATATAAAAAAAATATTGAACATATTATTACCTAACAGCAAATTTTACTGTAATTAATATCCTTTGGACATATGTCCCAAAACAAACCAAATTTATATTTAATTATAATATTGCCGCTTCACCACTTAATATCTTTGCTTACTTTCCATCTTTCTTTCTATCTTAATCTCAAAAAAAATTTATATTCTACTTCAAATCATAAATAAAAAAAATAATAATTGGGTTGCTTTTCTAAATTCAGTTCCTCATTCCTCATCATCATTTTCTAAATATTTCTTCACATATCTTTGGTTCAAATAAAATTCAACTTCCTATGTCAACTTCTCAAGTTACAAAATTCCCCCCTACAAAGTATAAATATTCCTTATCCCATTATTTCGACGTTACCTAGGCCTTCGCCCATTCCCTAACTCCTCCTATAGCTCAAAAAAAAAACAACTTCAACTTCCTAATCTCAAAAAAAAATCCCTAATAACTTCTTATATCATCGTAGATTATTATTCTTATATATCGTCGCAGAAAATGTGGATCCTCCCTTCCTTGGGTAGGCTATCTCACAAAAAATATAAATATCTAGCTATCTATTCTCTAATAGCTCTAACTTCCAAAATAACTTCCTCAATATCTAAGTTTTCAGTAACGTCTTGTAAGTCTCAAAGAAAAAATTATCCCCATGTATTCGAATTGTTTTATTATTAATCATATTACATCCCCTTTTCTTAAACAAAACATATCTAAATGAAACTATTTATAAAATTCTTAATTCTTCCTGCGAATAATCATCATCTTTTCATTCTCTACCCTTAAAAAAAAATCGTCGACTCCGTATATATTAACTTGCCATCATATCCACCTATCTTTCTTTTCCTACGGTCTTACATTTTTCATTAAATCCTAATTCAATTGTTACATATTTAGTTCAAAACAGAAAAAAAAATTTTATAATATAATTATTTTAAAGTAAACAAATTCCTACATACTATCGCGATCATCCACTCTTAATCCTTTTATACTAGCATACATTCCTCTAAACCTAAATTAACACATCTACACTATATACAAATAAAATCATAAAAAAATGCAAAATAATATAAAATCCCCTCCTGTGTATTGTGTAAGTTGAGTAATGTAAAGTGATTTCGTTTCTTAATGTTGTGTTGTCCGTACGGTGTAACATAAATGTATCAAATAAATCATAAATCCCCGTAATAATGTATGTTTTATGTGTATTAGCTTTGTCTAAATGTTTCTGAGATGGCTAGGTTCGATTCCCATAGGATCAGCTAAAAATCCTTCTCTGGCCCCCAGTTGGACCGTTCCTTCCAGATACTGACCCCCAATGCCAAAGAGAGGAGGCAATCTGCACTCCCTCTCTCCGACACCAAGCGACAGCTCTGTCGGGAACCAGTCCTGACTCGACATACAGGAAGCGCGTCAAGCTTCGGAGAGTCCGGGCTCGTTCTCTGTCTACTGTTTCTAGGCTGGGCAAGTGCAGACGCCAAATACTGCAAGAGATCTAATCGTCTCCGCTTGCTTATTGGCAGGGGATCAATTAGTCTCCGCTTGCTTATTGAAAAAAAAACTACTAAAAAAAAACGACTAATCTACTTCATTTATTCTTCTTACATTCTCGATTTAATTACTACATATAATATTAAATTCAAAAAAAATTCTAATAAAAAAATCCTATATATATCTTTAATTACATGAAAATCGGATATCCCTATTCAAAAGTACGGTTACCGGTCACTAATTGAACGGTTCACTTTATGAACCAGGTCGGTCACCTTCTGTACTAGTTCGGTCTCGTTCATCATAAACGAACTAGTTGGGTCTTGTTCATAACCTTTCAATGGGAGGTTACCTTCTTTCTACCCCTTTGTTTACAAACACCAATTCGAAAATAAAATAAACATCTTGATTACTTTTTACTAACCTAATTCAAGCCCTTACCTTAACATATTATAAATTTAACAACAACACAAGTATGTATCTCAAATAAACTTCATTCATACAATATATATTCATTTATTCTTTTTTTTTTTTTTTTTTTTTTTTTTTTTTTATTGCAAATATCATTTATCCGTAGTTTCTGTATGTTTTCTGTCTAAAGTTTTGGTTTGTTCGTCTGTCTCTTATTGTCTATAACTCATTCGAGTTTCAAAAATAGTTACTTACTGTAAGTTCGGCTGATGCAATTAAATAATTACAGAGCCTTAGAGGAGCCCCTGCTTTCTTCTTAATGCCGCGCCGTATAATGTCTTCAAATATCTTCCCCCCCCCACTAAATAAAATTTTGCGTAGTCTGTCTGTCAGTATTGCGTCATTTCTCTCATTTCCCCTTATTTCATAAATTTTCACTTCAGTTTTTCTGTATTGTATTCTAAAAATGTCTTCCACCTGGTAACTAGTCTCATGTAAATTCTTTCTTAAATAATTTTTCCATTCATGCACAACAGTCATACTATCATATTTTCTTAATTCTACCTTAGTTTGCACTAACTGATAATTCATTATAATTTCTCCCTTGGAAAGAAATTTTCTTACTGATTTTACTCTACTTTGGAAATTCCTTTTAACTGTTAAATCTGTCCTTTCACTTTCTAAGCTATTTCTAGAACTAATTTCCGAGACTATTTTGACTTCCTCTACTAAATTTTCTAAGTTTGTTTCTTTTTCTACTTCTACAGTTTGAACCTTTCTCTCTTTGCTCTTATTTTCAATATTTTCTACATTTTTTTGATCTTCTATATTCTCTATACTATTATCACATCTTTCGTTTACATTCAGATTCCTTTCGGAATTGCCTATGCTCCTACTTGAATTTTCCCTCACATTTTCTATGTCTTTTCTACTTTCGTTAATCATCCTACTTAATATTTGATTCTGTTCGTCAATCTTACTACTTAAATTTGTCTCTACCCCACTCAAGTTTGTCTCTATGTTTCTTAATTTGTTCCCCATTTCCCTATTAAAATTCCCCATATCCCTATTAAGATTCGTCTCTAAATTTGTCAATTTCTGGGTTAAAAATTCCATAAATCTATCCATCTTGTCTGATTGCTCTTTAGTGAGCTTCATCTTAAATAATAACTTTAATATCTCGAATTCAAAAAAAATTATCAATATGACTGTAAAAATATTTTGGTTCAATATTTTTATATGTATATAAACAAAAATTCATGTAGTATATTCCCCTCTCTCCAAACGAAACTCATATCTCCCCATGGCCTTATTCTTCCTGATTTTAAATAAATGCATCTTTTAGGCATATTTAATCGTTATTAAAGAAAATGTTTCGTTGACTCTATGCGAGTTATTTATTGATCAAAGAATGCAAAATAAAAAAAAAACAAGAAATTATCCTCACAAGGAGATGCCATAATGAAAGGTTTTTATAAGTTTTAAATGAGGTTACTTTAGTTATATATTACTTTGAGTATATAAATGAATTGAATTTAATTTCCACACAAGGGATATGCCATAATGAAAGGTTTTTTATTAATTATATTTACTTGTTGCCTTTCACAATAAATAAAAAAAAATGAATAAAATTTTGAATAATAAAAAAAATTTAAGTTAATTGACTCTATAATTTCAAAAATAAAATAATCTACCATATGGTTGAGTGAAGCTCTTAAAAAAAAAATGAAAAACATATGTTATAAATAACTCTGTAAAATTTTCAAACTACGTTACTTGCACCAATCCAAAAATCCAAAGGTCTCCCGGTGTGATTCTGAAAATTAAGATTATTAAATATTGTGTCCCAATAACGATTGGCGCTTATCTCAAAGGTGTTGATTCGCAAGGCCTATGAGTTTTGAAATGTGAATTTCATTGAGAGAGATTTTGGGGAATTAAAAAGAGATTAAAACATGGTTATGAATTTACAAAAATTGGAAAAATTTATTTATAATTTGCTGATCAGCCATTTAAAAAAAAAATATAAAGGTTACTCACGTTCATGACGCCATTGAACTAAATTAAAAATTAACATTATTTACATACAAATATTAAACAAAAAAATTTACATCCTCCATCAGTTCGCCTCTTTTCAATGTTACTTTACATTCTATTCCACTTTCCACCACTTTTTCAAGAGTTATAACTTTTAAATTAGACACCTCGGAACACAGGTTTGTCCTATACAAAGACTGGAGGACAACTGCCTTACACCTTCGAAATGGTAGCTTGATATTGTCTTTCCGTCGCTGTTTTGTTTTCTTGAACTTGATAATTTTCAACTTTACAAAGTTTTTTTTGCGTCTTCTTCCTTCGTTTCTTTTTCTTCTTTCTTATTAAATATTCTTTTAATTTTCTGCGGTTTTGATTTTCAATTGGACTCCTACTTTTTTCAAAAACAGTATTCAAACTTCGGTGAAATACACTTTCGGATCATTCTACAGCCTTGGATTGGATCCGTCCTCTATGATTGGATCATTTTTGGAACAGGCTTCCTTTTCAAAATTTTGAGCTGGCTTTTCTTTCTGATGTGGGCAGTTTTTCTCTTCTTTTTCTTCTTTAATCTTTTCTTAATAATTAACTGTCTTTTCCTAAAAATTTTCACAACTTTCTACCGACTCGTTTTTTTAACTATTGATCTTTTTTTTAATTTTGCTCATAATTTCCTGAAATTTTCTTCATTCCTTCTTCTTTTAGCTGTTTCATTTTGTTCCTGGATGTGGAATTAATTTTTCCTGTAAATTTAGTTTCTTTTTGAAGTTGATTGGTTTCTTAATTGATGTCCAAAATGTTCGTTGATAATTGTAAGGTTAGGCCTAAAGCCACTTTTTATTTACTTTTACTATATTTTATTTCTTTTTAAACTTGTTTTGTTCTTCAGAATTCGGTTTGATAAAAAAAATATATCGTGGCTAATAACAAGCCTTGGCAACGGGCTTGTTTATATTACAGAGGAGAAAGCGAAACGTTAGTTGATTAATTCGTTCCGGGGAAGTACATTGCCGCTATTTCACTGACGCCTTTTCAATATTGATATTAATCTTTAGTTGTTAAATATAACCTAATAGATTAGGTATTAAATGTCCGAAAAATAATATTATTGACGAAATTAAATTTTTAGTTGAACCATGAATAATTTCCTACCCATTTTTATCTACATCTTAAAATTGTAAATATAATACACAATAGTGTATACAAGAGGATATATAAGACATTTTTATAATACACTATAGCAGCATTATTATATGTTATAGGATATAACGAAACGTCTAACGTCCTTTCTACATAATAAATATGTATAATAGCTCTTCTAATGTTCACCCGAAGACGGGCTTGAATTGTTATCAGAAATTATCCCAAATTTAGCTTTCTATTGTTAATTAGCGATTGGTACATTCTGACATTTATCTGTTGTTCTTGCACATTCACTGTCTAAAACACAAACATCGCAGATGACGTCCTAATTTATACTATTACCAAATTTGAAAATTAGTATTTACAACAAAAGTAGGTACTAAAAAAAAATTATATTCACACGATTCCGCAGCCAATTTTTTTCATAATAAATCCTCAAAGGTTTACTCATGAGTTAGTTATTGCGACTCATGCCCGGGCTTTAACTTTAAGATCATATCGCCTACTACCAGAGCACTCTTTCATCGCGTCATAAATTTTGCCTACCCAGGTTTATTCATCTAGGTTAGGGGTCTTTAACGAGTTCCTAAAGTGTACAGCCTCGGCCTGTTTTCGAACCCTCGATTTTGAACTCAATAGACAAGCAGGCTACCTCTGAGCTACCGGCATCGTCTGTAACTTATAATTGATATAAATGTAAAAACTTCTCAAAAGTTAAAAGTTTTAAGATTCAATAATATATCTCTTTACACTGTTTCTTTAAAACGTAAAAAAACACCGATAAAAGAGATAATTGATGAGAGTGCTTAGAAGAGATATGCGTATTAACTAGAGGCGTCGACATGAGACTGAGCCAACGAACACATGCTCACAACAGCGAAACAAGTAATGGCAGCCACTATATTCCCAACTATTCTAACTTATATTAATTTGTCAAGATGGACTTTTGGCCAGCTTTTTGATGCAAATGCGATTTTTACCTGACATAATACCTTCATTAGTCACTTGGTCCTAGAAACGTGACTAATGACTATCGACAATCCAGTAATCATGACCTATCAATCACAGAGTGCTATGACTAATGATTAATTAGACAGTAGGAAGATTGAAGCAAGTGTACCAGTGGGTTTGTGGTCCACTCTCCTCCTGTCGCTATAACGATCCTATCCTTGTGTATTCTCCATAGTTGTCCAGCAGTCTGTTCCAGACCCTTCAGTCTCCAACCCTCATCTCTCTCTCTCTGGATCAGCCACGCTCTATCTCCTTCTATTTTGTTTTATTTCATGTTAATTTCAGTACTTCTCACATAGCCTTACCCGGGGCAGTCATATCGAGCAAGATATAGGTACTTAATCCAAAAACTCATTTCCTGCGAGGCAAGTTTCCAATTTTCATAAACTACAATTGAAATTTTATGAAAATCCTATCAACCATGGAAATTCATACATAAATTCTATTACATATTTATAATATGTATATTTACATATCAACTCTTAATAGAATTACGTTTCTCAAGGGTATTAAAATTTTCGATACAAAAAACTATATCTTCTCGGTTGAACGTTTATTGTCTAACTAGGCGCAGCCTCATTCTAGCTGCCACATAAAAATATTAGAAACTTCAAATTCGTAACGTTTATGTCAGCTAAAAGCCGAGCATTATGAGCGATTTCAGAAACGAGTTTGTGCCTTGAGACTTCAAAAAAATCGATTTTGCGAAAACCAACCTTCGTAGATAGTTGAGTAGGGGATGACATTATCATTGTTGCTAGTAAATTTCATGTATCAGGGAACTCGCGAATATAATAAAACATTCGTATATATTTCATGGTTAGTTTTCAGAAGTAGACCTAATTAGAAGCATCAGTGGGTGTAATGAATAGTTTTATGCATATAATTAGTTCCTTATCAGCCCTACTTTAACATTTCACTCATATAATTAACAAAAAACTAGAGTAATATTAAAAACTTACTACAAAAAAATAGAAAACCATGTTTAAACAATAATAGAACGGAAAATAAAGTTTAAAAAAAAATGAGAACTTATATTTTTATCCTGGATAAGGCTATAACAAATTTTATTATTTCTCGTTTTCCAGTCCCAAGTTGACAATTTATGTTTGTACATAACTTCGATTGCAGGGGTATTAAATGGTGGGTTTTCATATTTAATCTTCACCAAGCAAGCGATGGAATAAGATATAAATATAAACTTGATAGGTAGTTTTGGCTATACATATTTATTCATATTTTCTGTTTTAGGAAGTATTTCAAATCTTTCTGTTGCCAAAACTAGCTATCAAGTTTTTATTTAACTCATATTCCATCGCTTGATGTAAGCTTAATGTGCAGTAAATTCCATTCTAGAAACTATTTTCGTATTGCAAAATGGTTTTATCAATTGCAGAAAAGATAAGACCTTTTTAATTCGTTAAAAAAAATGTACAAATGAAAAGATAGAGGTAGAATTGACTGTTCGATTCTTGTTTGTTGTTTTTAAGTGACTTTTATTATTTGGATCATAAGCAAAAACAATGGGGTTCTGAGCACTGAAGTAATTATTAACTTTTATGCAAAATGTTGTGTAAATCCAGACCAGATCTGACCGATATCGTGTAACACAAACAAACAAACTCAAAGCCTGCTGACCCAAAAGGGAAAACATCCCTTCGCTGGATCAATTATTATTATTGTTGTTGTTAATATGTTTATTGTATTGCAGGTATCCGTTATTCTGAGGATGTGACGAGGGACGAGGTGAAGGCTCTGTCTGCTCTGATGACATTCAAGTGCGCATGCGTAGATGTTCCCTTCGGCGGTGCTAAGGCCGGCATTAAGATCAACCCCAAAGACTACTCAGAACATGAACTAGAGAAGATCACCCGTCGGTTCACTCTGGAACTCGCCAAGAAGGGATTCATTGGTAAACTGGCAGATTCTATTGACATAGCTTAACAATGACCATACTTCAAAAAATGACTTACATTTTTTGAGAAGTTCCGAAATGAATAATTCATAATCGGTAATTTATAATAAAAATTATCTTGAAAAATGGTTTTGGGACATATATGTTTCTCCATACGGACATTTTGTTTTTTGACAAAATTAAAAAAGTAATTTGAGGTTGAGGAAGTGTATCCTTGATTTGAGAACAGTTAATGTTGACTTGATGAAGGTGGTGTGAAAACAAAAACAGATTGGTTTCTCCATAATATATTTAAATAATTCAGGTTGATGTTTCACCATTATTCAGTCAGTTATTATCAAACATTTTGTAACAAAATAAAACATTGTATATGGGTAGCATTATCTAGTGTACTGAGTAAAATCCTTCTAAACACGAGGCAACACAAACATGTCCATTAATAGGATATAATATATCCTTGTTATATTATAACAAACAAACAATATGAATGAAAGAAACTTCGTTTTTGAAATATTGTCTACTCCACGAGATATGTATGTATAGATAAACAACCGGTTTTGGCAATACACAATTTAGTTTATTTACTACACCTAACGATAGTGTATTGCCGAAAACGGTAGTTTATGTATGAATATTTTGTGGAATACACAACATTGCAAACAACGAAGTTTGTTTTATTCAGTCTGTGTTTCTCAATTAGAGAAGTTCCAAGGTACATAACACAAAAGGTAAACAATAAATGGAATACAAACAAGGTAATAAATTGGAAAACCCCCAACGTTAAGTTCCGTTCAGTTCGTTAACTTTCCTCCCCACTATGTTTCCCAAATTTATTACCTTGTTTGTTATTTTCTATCCTGTTCTTTTGTTACCTTTTAATACAATTTTTGTATTCCATTTATTGTTTACCTTTCGTATCATGTTTCTTGTGTGTTGCATACCTTATGTTTGTGCTGTCTCCTGTTTACTTCAGAAGAATTCTACTCAGTACAGGCGACACTATGGTCGTGTAAATTTTGACCAACGAAGTATATATATACATAGACCTAGAATCACTCCAATATTTAAAGTCCTTTCTACCCAGGTATAACTATGCTCTTTAACGAGTGCCTGACATTGCGGACGGCGTGCTCAACGCTTTCACGTCTCATGTTTAAAAAAAAAAAAAACTAAGGGACACGCTCAGACCGAACTTACGACCTCCTCACGCGTGCTCACAAAGTTCCAGTCACGTTAGTAACTTCCACAATAGAGCAAACAGGGAAGCGATAAGAAATTGGATGCTTAGATCCCTAGGTGTACACCCCTTCCCACCCTGTATATCCAATCTAGGAGAAGAAAGACTTAGAGAGAGAATTTACTTGATTACAACTAATGGTCAAGTTGGGGACTTGAATTGCCACTTTTTGTGAATTTCTCCTCACTATATAAAGCGCATTATATTATTAATGTTATTGTCCAAAACTTCAAAACATGGATCGCACTGACCCCCCAAAAGAGACACAACTCTTGTGTTTTCCTGAGAATCTCTGCTGCCGCCATGGTCCAAGAAAGCCTTAACAATTGCCTCATATTTATTTTCTTATTTAAATGTAAATTTGACAGTTTCCCGTCCAAAGCCTTATTTTTCTCATTTCCAGTATCTTTTATATTTTCTCTTTTGTATTCATAAAAAAGAACCTAATGTTTTTTAAGCGAGATTTTTTCACATCTATTATTTTTTTTGTTAATTTCTGACCTGTGGTTAATTTGACTGACTAGTAGAGTGCCCGCCGAGAGAGGTGAAGATTGGGAGTTCGAATCCAATCCAGTTATCTACAGATATTTTCATTTTAACTTTCCCAGCTTTCCCAGATAACTAACACCAAGTCCACCAGAGCGGCGAAAGAGCCTTCTGGTAGTAGGCGATATGACCTCGTAATTGAAACCCGGGCATTAGCCATAATAACTAACCAACTTAACCTTATCTACTTTAATCAATAAATGTGATTTCTATAATCTCGCCCTCCAAAACACTAATCATTTGCGTTTTGAAAAAACTTTTTTTTATCTTAGTGCGATCCAAGTTGGGTAGTGTTTGTCTATTATGTTTGTGGACCTGCTCCAGTAGTGGACTGGTCATCTGGCAAGATCACTGATCCATGGATCTGTTATTATTATTAAGTTAAGCTAGCTGACTGGTGTTACAGGGCCTGGTATCGACGTACCTGCTCCGGACATGGGGACTGGAGAGCGAGAGATGTCCTGGATTGCAGACACATACGCCAAAACCATCGGTAAATATCACCCTTTTCTTATTATATATCATTGAAATAAGCTACCTTTAAGGAGAACTTCTACTTCGCTGTCGAGAAAAATATTAATATTTTTTTGAGAAGTAATTTAAAGAAAAAGTACTCGGGTAAAAATAATATTCAACGAATATTTACAGAGATATGAATAAAATAGCTTTTATAGCCACTGAAATAAAGAATTTTACCTCATTGGAAAAACTGAAACTTAAAAATGAAAATGTTCAGTCTGGATAGATGAGGCTGACTACAACTGACACTAAAATCAAAATTTAATGTTTCGGAGTTTTGAAAAATGCATAAGTTTGAAAAATTTATATATTATTAATGTTTGAAAGTTTGAAAAATTAAACACTTTTTTTTATGAGAACCTTCAGTTTGTGTTAGATAACGGCCTGTTCCTCAGATAGTATTATGCCGGTAAACAGGGCTTTTTCAAAAAACCTTTTTCATGGTTCTAATTTTTTATTAAACCTCCTGAAATGGGGAAAATGTTTTGCGAAAATCAAAAATTGAAAATAAGAAAAGCTATCAAAAGTTAAATTAAAAATGTATATGTTAAACATGGAGTAAAGAAGGAATTGAGAAAAGAATCTATTGAGTATATCAACCAGATTTTAATACAGTCAATGAAACTGTTTTCCACAAGCAGTTAACATTTCAAAATGCCAATGGTTGTTGAAATATTTATTGCGATCTTGGTTTGTCGCAACTTGGACCGGACAACTACGACCGGTCCACACTGCCCTCCGACTATTCTCAATGACGTCTCGTATACGTTTTCAAATGTTAACTATATCTTTGAATGTATGTACTTTCAGAAAATGTAAAAAAATCAAATCAAATTAAAAACCTTAATATAACGATGTTTTACTTTGCAGGTCATTTGGACATAAACGCTCATGCCTGTGTAACGGGGAAACCGATCAATCAGGGCGGAATCCACGGGCGAATCTCTGCAACGGGCCGGGGCGTCTTCCACGGCCTGGAGAACTTCATCATGGAGGCCAACTACATGGGAATGATCGGGACGACGCCTGGCTGGGGAGGGAAGACATTCATTGTCCAGGTGCCGTAAATAGAGAAAATAATTACTACACACTAATTTATAACTCACTTGAGATTCTAAATCTGTGAGGGAACCCATTCATAGTCAAATGGTCTTCTACTCAACAATACGGTGTGCAAAAATAGGTATTCGGTGAATCACCGGCTATGTACTTCTCCAGCCCGAATTAATCAATCTGATCCCTTCCACTGAAAATTTTTAGATGTCGTCCATTTAGGGTTTTGAATGTACATATGAAATTACATACCAATTCAATTCATTCATTACAACGGCAGTTATTAGAGTTTTTGTTTTAAGCATTTCTTATCGGGAGTTATCGTGTTCACAAACAAACCTACACAAAGAGAGACAGAAAGGGTTTTTTTTTTTTCATTTTAGAGGAGGGCGGAAAACATGAAATTCCGTTGAGAAAGCATCATCGAATTTCTGACCGATATAACTTTTTTCCGTTATACTACGTATAAACTGGGGAAGTAACAAAAAAATCGTTAAATACTTGTTTAGAGTGCGAAGAAATCTGTTTACATCAAGCAAAATGTAAGTTACAAGAAGCATGGCGTTCCCTTAGCTTTCCTATGAGTGGGCTCAGGGGCCATTCATAAATTAAGTAAGGCTATTTTAAAGCTAATTTGACCCCCCCCCTATTGTAAAACATCATAAGATTTCAACACCCCCCGCTACCCCTTGATAAGAAATTTTCGTAAGAAATGAGCGTATTGGTAAAATAAAAGACAGTTAATTAATGAATAGAATGTACCACAAAAATGATTAAGCTATTGATAATACAATTTTAAAAAGACTGTATAGAGAAAAGTACAAACTAACCTGTTTAACGAAATAACCAAACATACTTGTTTTTTTCTTAGCAGCAAGTTGTTTTAATTCATTAATTTTATGAGAAACACAGGTCTCAAAAGCACTGGAGTTATTTTTAAAAGTTTCTTTATTTGTTTTCCAAAACATGTTTGACTCTTCTTGACAAATCTTTGAAGTTTTACGTGGAAAAGCTTGTACCCAAGCTTTAAATAATAGTGGATGTAAATATGCAGACATGTCAGGTATAATAAATAAATGATACTAAAATGACAATTATTTTTCAAAATTCAAGCAATAGGGAAATCCCAAGTCAGCGAGACAATAGAATAAAAAAATGTCTAGAAGTACTGAGACCATATGATTTGTGTAGGGTTCAATACTGAATTTGAGAACTAAGTACAGATGGCGCTATCCAATAGCACCATTTCTTAGCGCGAAAGTAGTAGATTTTAAAATCAAAAACTTACATAAGATCAAATTCTTTCCTCCCCCCCCCCCCCCCCCCCCCTCCCCCCTATAGTAAGAATTATTAATATTGAAATAATCCCCCCCCCCTCCCCTAAATGCCTTACGTAATTTATGAATGATCCCTCACTGTTCTATGGCGGAGCCACATCTTCAACTTGTATCTAATGCACTTATTCTGCATTTCTCTATATTATTTTTTGTTAATATTATGCTGTGTGTTGCAGGGTTTCGGTAACGTTGGTCTGCATACAATGCGTTATCTGACGAGAGCTGGTGCAGTTTGCATCGGACTGATTGAGCGGGAGGGAAGCATCGTCAACCCGGAAGGGATTGACCCTAAGGTGAGTTACAGACCCAGACCTCTTCATCCATCCGGCAGTATTCCCAGAAAAAAATATATATTGAAGGAAAAACGAGACAAGTGGATTGAATTAATTTTTTATTTGTATTTTAATACGCCCATGATTCGCCGTGTGTTCGATGTTCCTGTCCTACTAATCCTGAAAATTATAGATTGCAGGGGCGGGCGAAGTACCCGTGTTATTCTAGGTCATATAATAGGCTCCTATGGCTGCTCGGCTAAAGCAAAAATGAGCCTATAGTGTCCGTTAGTTACCCTTCTTGATTCCTGACCATCCTTCCGATACCATGAATTCCCACCACCAAACGGCCATATTCTGACATGCCCAGGGCCGGCTTCAACGGGTCATGGCCTGGGGCCCCGAATTTGTGGGATACTGCTTATAGCGCTCAAAAAACAAAAAAAGGATCCGGCCTATGTGGGCGTGCCCATATTATTCACACATTTTCCTGCCATATAACCTCCCCTCTCTTCTTCCAGATCCCAGAACCTACTCCTCTCACACGGACCTACTACCCATGTTCCTGCCATATGACTCCTCTCTATTCCTCCAGATCCTGCCATATAACCTCTCCTCTTTTCTTCCAGAACCTGCCCCCCTCATACGAACCTACTACCCATGTTCCTGCCATATAACCTCCTCTCTTTTCCTCCAGATCCTGCCATATAACCTCTCCTCTTTTCTTCTAGAATATGCCCTTTTCACACGGACCTACTACCCATGTTCCTGCCATATAACCTCCCCTCTTTTCTTCCAGATCCCAGAACCTGCCCCTCTCACACAGACCTACTTCCCCACTCCTCGTATTCCACCACCTCTTCATCTCTGGTAAGAATATTTTTAAAAAAACAGTTGAAAGCCTCAGAGGGTTATTTTATATGTGTATATTGGTTTTGCAAAGTTGGCGAATCGTTCGGTTGATCAATGAATTGATGAAGCAACAAAAGCTTGTTGCTTTTACGTACAAATTACGTACAGGGTGTCTCATTTAAAAGGAATGAAAGAAGTAAAACCGAATAATCAACATGTGGATTACAATCCGCGTTTCGATGTGTTGAAGGAGACAGTTCTTGCAGGAGACAGTTTAAGTGTGAACCGCAAGATAAAGAGAACAGGGAACTTTTCAAATTTAGCTAAATGTTGTAATTAGTGGGTTAAAACATTGTAGGTTGCTCCAAACACATTTTAAATGGCTTCATTCAGAAGAAATACATAAGAAAGAAATGTCAATTATCGGCATTAATGCGGCGAGAGGTATGGTTGCCGAGAGGTATGGTTGCGGGGCAACCGAAACATAAAATTACTTCTAGCTCTAGAACGGCTCATTGGATGTTCATGAAATATTACATATAGCCTTAAGAATATTACACATAGGCCTTAAGAGCCCGGTCATATATATATGACCTATAACTATAATACATATTACATTATAATCCTTGTGGAGAGAAGGGAAGGAGAGAAAGAAGAAGCGTTTTATTCTTTGGGGTCTTGTTTGTTATAAAGTTAAAGATTGGACGACGAGGGATGTATCTATAGTTGACATATGTGGTTTGTTGTACACAGGCTCTGGAAGACTACCGAAACGAGACTGGTACTATCGTTGGATACCCTGGAGCTGAGGCCTACACGGGGGAGAACCTAATGTATGAGGAGTGTGACATCTTCATACCGGCAGCCATCGAGAAGGTCATCACCAAGGCGAACGCACACAAGATCAAGGCCAAGGTAACTAACTGTAGGACCAAGGTAGCTAACGACAGTGCCGAGGTAACTTAACGCCTAGGAAACTAACTGCAAGACCAAGGTAACTAGAGTACCGAGGTAACTTAAGACCAAGGTAACTAACTACATTACCGAGGTAACTTAAGGCCAAGGTAACTAACTACATTACCGAGGTAACTGAAGACCAAGAGTTGCCGTACTTCCTATAACCCCTTCTCTTCCTTTCCATCAGGAAACACAATACTGCCACCATTCTTAAAATTCTACAATGGAGTGATGTTCTTCGCTAAATCAACCTAGCCAAAACACCTTTCTATTCCGACTCATACAAAATTTGATGGAGACAAGTGTGTCAATGTCACTAAACAATGCAAATAGATATTTTTGAACGATATTTACCTGATTTGTAAAGCAAGTCGTGGTTTGTTAACTTTTTCGGATCCTTGTATATCCAATTACAAAATTACTTATTTCTGAGGATGTGACTTACATGTAGAGTTGTCTAATTTTTTAGATGTAAGTTTGGCTACGCCCTCAATGTTAATTTCTTCCCCAGCTATACTAAGTATAGGGGAAGTTATATAAACTGGATTTTCCTAAAAATGCTGAATTAGTTTTACACAACAATAAGTAGATATGATCCTGGGGGGCTTCTATCCTCATATTATATTTCTTATAGAAATTCATTAGTCTACATCAACCCCAGGTGATCTGACGGTCTTTTCCTTTGATCTCATTTTCTCTGTTGTCCTACAGATCGTCGGTGAGGCTGCCAACGGACCAACGACCCCAGCCGCTGACGCCATCCTCCTGGAAAGGAACATCTTGGTGATCCCCGACCTCTACATCAACGCTGGTGGTGTGACTGTCTCCTTCTTCGAGTGGCTGAAGAACCTCAACCACGTCTCCTACGGCAGACTCACCTTCAAGTACGAACGAGAGTCCAACTATCATCTTCTCGGTGAGTTCTCCATAGACTTCGTTCACGCTGCAGACGAAATTGGGACCTTATTGAAAAAAATATGCATATCATAACACAAGTAAAGTGCATTTTGCTTGGAAACTCATTTCGAGGACAGGACCACCCGCGTTTCTAATGCCCTTGGAATGAGGTTTATTTCTAAATACATTTTCAGTATTGTTTTCTTTTCTTCTCTTCTAAGCAAGTTGAACTTCATTTTTATTTATTTTTTACAACAGGTAAATCAAGTTTTATCTATTTGAAGAACAATTTAATGAAAAAAATTGTGCGGTCTGTTTTTTTAATTGCCTACATACTTTATGTCTACTTAATTTATTTATTGCTTCAGGGGCATTCCACGCCAAAACCATAAATTTGTTCGCGTCGGTTCTCCGATTTCGCTCAAATTTAGGAGGTGGTTTCTACCACAAAACATATGAATTTTCCCCAAATTTGGAGTCATTATCTCAAAAACTGAACTTTCTAGACCCGATTTTATGAAATTGCCCATTTTTAAAAATTATCATTTAAAAAACCTGTTATTGCTTGTAAAAAAGTTCTTTTAACTGGAACAAAACTTTAAAATATACTAATTGATGGGCAATTTTTCGATGAATCTAAGCCCGCCAAAACGTTTTTGCCATGTTGCGACGCAAGCGCAGTAGATTCAAAAACTGTTTTTTTTTTTTATTTCCACCAAATTTTCACTGAACACAGCTGAAACTCATACTTTGAAAAAGTCATATCGAAAATCTGGGTATTTTTAATTTTCCACTGAATTCGAGCGTTTCATGTTTCATAAAAGTACATTGGTATTTTCCACAGGGTCTTACCAACCGATTGTGCACATAAGCTCATTTCCTATTTTTTGTTTGTTTCTTTGTACAGAGTCGGTGCAGGAGTCCCTAGAGCGGCGGTTTGGACGAGTCGGGGGTCGGATCCCGGTCACTCCTTCAGAGTCCTTCCAGAAGAGGATATCCGGAGCTAGCGAGAAAGATATCGTCCACTCGGGTCTTGACTACACCATGGAGCGGTCTGCCAGGGTGAGTTAGGGGAGTGCAACTCTACAGCGGGGGTCACCAACAGGAGCTTGTCCCATCATGAGCCAATGCAGTGGCGCAGACATAAACCCATCATCTCATATTAATATAGTTATTAAACGTGTATTAATTAATATATCAACACAATATTCACCTACGGAACTCTTCAGTGTGTGACCTGATCACAGTTTTGGTCTCTAATACCATCTACTATGTTCGAACTTTCAAGCAGTGGAATACGACCTGTCATCTTCCCCACGTTATATTGCTACAGTAGTTCCTCTGACTTAGACTTTCATTTGACTTCTTATAACTCTAGAAGATGTATTAAGTTTTGTTTTACTTTATTTAGTTTTAGCCAAATTGTATTATTTTCGTTTTGAGGCCACGACAATCAGAAGAAGTGAAATAATTGTTCCATATACTGTGGAGTTTCTTGTCAAAAAATTGTTTCCATCTCTTTTTAACACTATTATTAAGTATCTAGTTATATCATTGTCCATAATGACTAATTTGTTTGTTGTATTCTGTTGGCCCTGAAGAAGGAAATAAATAGTTTCCGAAACGTTGGCCGAATATTGAGTTTTCATTTACACGACAGAACCTCGAATTGCTTCTACATTGAAGAGATATGTCCACTCTATTAATCATTTTGAGTCATTCTGTAATCTATTTCTACTCTAATGTATTGAATATTAAATTTAACTGTTTGTAGGATGAAAGAGGTCTACATAAACAGCTATAATCCGCTGTTATCATTATTATATTATGATATTATTATTATTATATATATATATATATATATATATATGTTGGATCATATATATATATGTTGGATCTGGGTAAATAGGTTAAAGAATAAGCCGCTTGGAACACTTAATATATTTGTTTAGACAACACCTTTATTAACAAACCGCGTAATGACGAATACAATGTTACTATTCACAATAAGTCCCTTTATCACCGCGAACTTAGTTTTTTCACCTTTCATCCACACAAGGGGACAGACCGCGAATCAACTAACGAATAATAAGTATATTTTGTGTTTAAATACAACAACTTGAGCCTAACCGCGAGCAACGAAAAACACTGGTAATTGTTGAGTAACGAGTCTTACCAACAATGCGAAAAAAGGGTTTTTTATTCTTTAGAAAAAACAAGCTAGACGCCATAAGCCACTTAAAACTACCGAATCACCAAAGTAGTTCAATCAACAAGAAATCGATTGTTTTGGCGAGTTCTTGTATTCACCATCACTCTTCAAGACTCAACATCCCGCCCCCCATGAAGGCTCGGCTTCATTATTGCACTGGGAGCGGGCACAGACGCGAAAGGGGTCTGCGCACGACCCCGCTGGTCGTCGCGACATCCGCGACTCTCGTAACCCCGTCTTGCCCCGGGTAGAGCTAGGTGATCCGTCCGAGCTTCCAAGATTGCGGCGGAGCGTTGTCGTCCCAGATAAGGACGACCAGGTCAATCCGGACGTCCACATGCGGCGAGATCCATTTGACGCGCTGCTGGAGGTGATGAAGATACTCCACTCGCCAGCGGTTCCAGAAGGAGCGAACCAAGGACTGCACCAGGGTCCAGCGGTGACGACTCGCGGTTCGCGGGGTGTATGAGGTTTCATCCGGAGCCGCGGTTAGAGGGCGGAAGATGAGAAAATGCCCCGGAGTGAGGAACGCGACATCCGTGGGATCTGACGATGGGGCGTATAGTGGTCGCAAATTGAGCACAGCCTCCACCTGCGCGGTTACAGTCGAGAACTCCTCATATGAGAGGCGTTGCTGTCCAATCGCGGCCGCGAGAAGTCTTTTGGACGATTTCACCGCGGCTTCCCACAATCCTCCGAAGTATGGTCCAGTGGGGGGAATGAACCTCCAGGTTATCCCTTGCGCGGAAGCCGCGTCGGTCATCGCTGTGCGGTGCTCCTGTGAAGAGAGCAGGGTTCCAAGGCGTCGCAGCTCTCGGTCGGCACCCACAAAGTTGGTGCCGTTGTCTGAAAAGATGGTGTTAGGACGGCCGCGTCGGCTAACAAATCTGCGTAGTGCAGCGATGAAAGTCTCGGTCGACAGATCCGAAACGACCTCGATGTGCACGGCCTTTGTTGCGAAGCATATGAAGATGCATATGTAGGCCTTTGAAGCGACGATTCCACGATGTCGTGAGGCGGTGATCCAGAATGGGCCGGCATAGTCCACCCCGGTGGTGTCGAATGCGGCCACTGCGGAGACCCGTTCCAAGGGAAGATCTCCCATTGGCTGTATAATGGGTCGCGGACGCAGCGTAAAACACCGATTGCATTTTGTAAGTTGACGCCTGACGACATTGCGTCCGTCAGGAATCCAGTAGGATCTGCGGATAAATGCGTGCGTAGCGAGCGCGCCAGCATGAAGATTCGCCCGATGCGCGTTCTCAATGATGAGCGTGGTGACGCGGTGATTCTTTGGCAGAAGTGCTGGATGACGATGCTCATACGCGAGAGGAGCAACCTCCAAGCGCCCTCCTACGCGTAGGACGTCTTCTTCGTCAACGAACAGCTTGAGCTGCCGCACCAATCTATGCAGTGTATCTCCTTTTCTTGCTTCTGCGAGCTCCTCCGTGAGCGCGGTGCGTTGCACCTGGCGAATCAAGCATGTCGTAGCTTGTCGAAGCTCACGCGTTGTAAGGCGCGAATCAGTATGAACACTGTTGTTCCAATACCGGCGTATCCACGCGATGATGCGAATTAGTCGCGAAAAGCAGGCGCAACGATCCTCAATGTTCAAGATGGTGACAGTAAGGAAGGAGAATGTGGGGGGAGCGGCGGCCTCCACCTTAATCTCCTCCTCAGGACCTTCCGTGTCTTGTGAACGGGGCCAATGCTTTCTGGGTTGCTGCAGCCATGCGGGCCCGGTCCACCACAGGGGGTGATCCCGGATTAAAGACGGCGACAGTCCTCTCGACGCGCAGTCCGCGGCGTTATCCTGTGAGAGAACGTGGCGCCAGTGCTCACGCGAGAGCGACTCCTGTACTTCCGCGACACGATTGGCCACGAACGTCTTTCATCGATGGGGCTCTCCGGCGATCCAAGCCAGAGCGATAGTGGAGTCTGAGAAGGCCACCGTTTCAGTAGTGGGTGCGACGGGCAGAACCTGCAAACGTAAGCGGGTGAGGAGCTGTGCTGCGCACAACTCGAGTCGCGGAAGACACCTTCTTCAGGGGGGCGACGCGAGACTTGGCTCTCAAAATGGTGAGAGACACTCGATGGCGATCGTATCGTACGTAGGTATAAATACTGCTGCGTAGCCCTCTTCTGACGCGTCACAGAATCCCACCAGCAAGTGGTTGGCGGCGGCCAGGTGCGGAACATATCGCGGGATGGTGATGTGGTGCAGGTCCGGAAGTTGCTTGTGGTACTCTCCCCAAGAGCGGCGAATGTCTCCCGGAAGTGGCTCGTCCCACTGAAGGCGGAGCAAGCAAAGGCGTCGAAAGAACGCCTTAGCGCGGAAAGTCACCGGGGTCAGCCAACCCGGCGGGTCGAAGATGCGACTCATCTGAGACAGCAATTCGCGTTTGGTAGTGGCCGGTTCGGCCATTCGGACCGCGTATCCAAAGTGGTCCGAACGCGGATCCCACACGAGGCGTAACACCTTCAAAATCGCGTCCGGGTCCAAGGACAGCGTTCCGTCTGCGGAGGCGGTAGCACGGCAGTGGTCCGGCGGAAGATCCTGAATCAACGCTGAGTCATTAGCACACCACTTTCGCAACTCGAACCCTCCCCCAGCGAGGGCGTTGATAACTTCATTGCGGCGAATGAGCGCGTCGCGGATGGAGTCGGCACCGGTAAGAATGTCGTCCACGTAGGTCTTCTCCAAGAGCACTTCTGACGCGAGCGGGTACCGTTGTAGTTCCTGATCAGCCAACTTATGTAGCGTGCGAATCGCGAGAAAAGGCGCGGAAGTTGTTCCATATGTGACGGTGGTAAGTCGGTACTCCTGCACGGGACCATGCTCATCGAACCGCCACAATATGCGTTGAAGATCGCGGTCTTCCGAGCGGATGCGCACCTGTCTAAACATCTGGCGGACGTCCGCGGTGAAGACGTACCTATGACGTCGGAAGCGTAAAAGCAGCGTACACAGGTCCGATTGTAGCTTAGGTTGGGCGAGACCCCGGTGGTCGTGCGACAAGAGGCGTTGAACACAAATTCGAATTGCTTCTACATTGAAGAGATATGTCCACTCTATTAATCATTTTGAGTCATTCTGTAATCTATTTCTACTCTAATGTATTGAATATTAAATTTAACTGTTTGTAGGATGAAAGAGGTCTACATAAACAGCTATAATCCGCTGTTATCATTATTATATTATGATATTATTATTATATATATATATGTTGGATCTGGGTAAATAGGTTAAAGAATAAGCCGCTTGGAACACTTAATATATTTGTTTAGACAACACCTTTATTAACAAACCGCGTAATGACGAATACAATGTTACTATTCACAATAAGTCCCTTTATCATCGCGAACTTAGTTTTTTCACCTTTCATCCACACAAGGGGACAGACCGCGAATCAACTAACGAATAATAAGTATATTTTGTGTTTAAACACAACAACTTGAGCCTAACCGCGAGCAACGAAAAACACTGGTAATTGTTGAGTAACGAGTCTTACCAACAATGCGAAAAAAGGGTTTTTTATTCTTTAGAAAAAACAAGCTAGACGCCATAAGCCACTTAAAACTACCGAATCACCAAAGTAGTTCAATCAACAAGAAATCGATTGTTTTGGCGAGTTCTTGTATTCACCATCACTCTTCAAGACTCAACAATATATATATATATATATATATATAGTATGATGGGGTCACACACTGAAGGTCAGTGGTCCAACATTGTGTTGATTTATTAATTATAATGTTCTGAAGTATAGATACTGCCTATGACACTGCATTGAGTCCTGAAAATTGACTGGATACTAAAATATATATATTTTTTTTTAGTTTAGTCAGGTTATGACTGTATATATTCTGTTTGATGATGATGATGATGATGATATTTGTTGTCAGGCAATCATGAAGACGGCTATGAAGTACAACCTTGGTCTGGATCTACGAACCGCCGCCTACGTCAACAGCATAGAGAAGATCTACGCCACCTTCAGAGAGGCAGGACTCGCCTTCTAGACTACTCAACTCGACTTCACTCCGCTCCGCTCTCCACCATACCAACTAACCACTAGTCAATTTGTTTTTTTGTTGTTTTTTCAACAAATATGATTAGATTTAGTTGCAGAAACCAAAAAAGGATAATAATGTATGGTAAACAAATAAAAATGCGCTAAATCACCAACAATGTACTGTCTCACCCTTTTAAATATTTTCCTCTTCGGGGAAATTTGGCTGATAATTAATAAATTTCTCACTCGGGGACTTCTCAAAACTTATATAATTTCGTGTCGATCTGTTCGTTACATCGATAGTTATTAGACTTTTTGAGTTGATCTCCCCTTTCCTTTTGGTCGATTAAAAATTGTATAGATGTCGTTCTCGTGCGGTTTTCGATACAATAAAAAAATTCATGTCCACCCACTTACAGCCACCCATATACTATTTTTCATAATTAGTTTCAGATGATGTGAAAACATGAAATTCCGATAAAACATAACATGAAATTTTTGACCGGCTACATAACTTGGTCCAGCTGGGGAAGAACAAACATTGGGTCGTTAGTAATATTTTTTTTTCATTTGCTTCTCTGGGATGGTTCTAGTTACACTTTGTCCCTGTAATTCTCGCGTTTCAGTGGTTTCTTTTGGCGGGATTCACTGCCTTGTGAATCATCGCAATGGAGACAGCTCTGGAGAAATTTGTAGGAAAAATTAACCTGGCAGTAATGAGCGATGATTGATCTGTTGAGGATTTTTTTTTTTTTTTTTTTTTTCCTTTTATTGACAATACCAGCATTATATTTCTTTTTGGCTCTGTTGGGCTAATATATTTCATCATAAATTTTGAAAAAAATTATATTTAAAAATCCGAAATACAGTAGCGCCATCCATTAACTGGAAGTTAGTTCACCAGAAACAAGTCAATTATCCGTAACTATCTTAAAAAATGTTGGATGTCAAAGAAGTTGTGTCCTGTTTGACCGAGAGAGGAGAAACTTTGAGTCCTTCTCATAGAGAGGCTTCTTCGGTATTAGGAACAAAATAGGGCGGAAACAAAAAAATTGTATTGCTTCAAAATCTGAGAGATTTGAATGCAACAAATAATAATAGTAAAAAAGACTTAAAAATTTATAATTATCAACAATTATTTTAAACATTTATTGTTCACTTCATACTTGATAATATTTTTTTTATTTACAAATATCAAATGAATTAATATATATTTCTTTTTAAATGTATTTCTGAAAACTTCCTGATTACTTTGGTTATTTTAAGGTTAAGGCCCACCCGATTATTCAAGATTGATTCCTTCGGATAATCGACGTTCTACTGTAACTGATTGGTTAGGTTGGTTCTTGGTGGTGGAGGTTGCAGCCACGGACCAGTCTCATTAAGTGAGATACTTCTCAATGTTAACACTTTTTTTTTCTTTTTATCGCTTCAAACACTGAAACTAAAGCAGGAAAACAAACCTACCTTCCCAATGTATTATTAGGTGCATCAATTTTTGTATAATACTTATTTTAAACTTATAATAATTGTATTCTACAATAAAATTGCACTTATACTAATCAATATTAATTATATATTTTATTATTATCATGTATTATATTTTAATCTTAACATTTTTTTAAAGAATTCTTTAATTTAATTTTTATCATTATATTTTCCCTTGATTTTTTTAAAATTTTATTTTTTATTGTAAATGGAATTGTTACTTAAAACACAAGAAATATTTAATGGTTCAAAATAATTCAACGAAATAAAACAATACTGCTTACAGAACATGTTTTTGTATATTCTCCCTAAATATCTTAATGTAACTCCACCTCGAGGGGGCTCGGGGGGATAACTGGCTAGTGTATGAAGAGAAAGTTATAACTGGCATGTAAAAGAAGAGGACATAAGTCAGTTAGTTGTCGGAAGACATGAGTAGTACAAGATGTCAGATGTTATGCGTCAAGATTACCAAGGGCTGCTCATTTCTCAGAAAATTACGGCTTTAAAGGGCCTTGGGTCGATGTCCGATGAACCCCAGGTGGTGCCAACCTCAATCCGGTCAATATTTATAGCGTATGATTTTAATTCTGTATTACTACAGAAATTAGGTAGATAAGTCAATAAAAAAAATTCATAATTGAAAAAACTTTATTTTTTATCCCCAAAAGTTGTCCTCACGTCTGCATGGGGGGCGTCAAAGTATTCCCGACGAGGTTTGAAGTCGGGGTTTTCTCTATAACAGACAAAAGAAGACAATAAATACAAAAATTCAAATTAGAGATTTATGTGCCAATGGATATCAAAATAAAAATCATACTTGAATATTATTTTTTCGTGTCTTATTGCTCTTTTATATGTCAAAGATAACCCATAGTCGAGCGGTTCCCAATCCGCGATCATGAGCTAATATACGTAATAACCAAAAACGATGATAGGTAACAATAAGTTAGATTGTAATTAGTTATTTTAACAACGTCTAAGTTGGGAACGCGGACATATTGTGGAAACTTGTAATAAATAAATAAAACAAACTTATTTTTGAAATATTGTCTATTCCACTAAAGATATAAATATATATAACTACCGGTTTCGGCCTTACACCATCGTCAGGTCTAGTTATGAACTCATAAGATCATAACTAGACCTGACGATGGTGTAAGGCCGAAACCGGTAGTTATA
The DNA here is from genome assembly GCA_963662175.1 of Aradus depressus. Lineage (NCBI taxonomy): Eukaryota > Metazoa > Arthropoda > Insecta > Hemiptera > Aradidae > Aradus > Aradus depressus. Next base: position 3,243,310 of record OY759215.1, on the reverse strand, counting down.
TATATTTATATCTTTAGTGGAATAGACAATATTTCAAAAATTAGTTTGTTTTATTTATTTATTAGTTATTTTGACATATGCCCGGGCTTCAGGAACGAGGGACAGCGTGCTAAATGTTTTTTCCCTTCTCAGTTACCTTGGCTGTAACGAGTCCTGACATTCGAAAAGGCTCGGGAACATCGTTCAAGTTCCCATCCGAAGGGCGATGTGCTCAAGGTTTTTACTTCTCAGAATAAATATCTATAAGCCACGGCTAAATTTCGACCGTCCGATCTCGAGCTCTTTGGACACCATATGTAAAGATATAATATATATTTTGATTGGATCTAACTAAAATTGTCATCGAAGAAATATAGAATATAGTCAGGCTTTGTGGTACTGTTTCGAAATATTTTCTGAAATACACATTAAGGCAGCAATGTTGGTAGATATTGACCGAAAACGATGATAGTTACTAAGTAATCACTTAGTTATTTTGACATGCCCGGGCTTCAACTACGAGGCACAGCATGATCAAGCCCCCCCCCCCCCCCCCCCCCCCCTAGTTACTTTGGCTAAGGGTCTTTAACGAGAACCTGATATTCGAAAAGGCCCGGGAACATCGCCTAAGATCCGAAGAATGACATGCTAAAGGTTTTTATTCACATCTCAGTTAAAGAGCCTCGGCTAGATTTCCAAGTGGCGATCCTGAGCTCATTAGACCCAAATGTAAAGATAAAATAAGTTTCCGTTTGGTTCGAACTAAAATTGTCAAGACAGAAATATAGAATACAGGTGGGCTTTGAGGTACGTTTTCACAGAACTTCTAAAAACACACAGCAATGTCGGTAGATAGGCAGCAACCAGAAACGATGATAGTCAACCATAGACAGATTTAGATATATTGAGAGAGTTGCGTGCACCTAGGGACCTAAGCATCGAATGCTCTTATCCCTTCCCTGTTAGCTCTACAGCGGGAGACCGAAATTGTACCTGCCCAGGTTTAGTTACATAAGATACGACTCATTAACGAGTATCTGACTTTCAAAAAGGCCCTGGAACCCCATCCAAAGGACAACGTACTCAAGGTTTTTACATCTCAGATTAAATACCTATAAGTCTGGGCTAGATTTCGACCGGCCGATCTCGAGCTCTTTAGATTATGTTGGATCTAACTAAAATTGTCGTAGAAGAAATATTTAATAATTGTTTCAATATCACGCTCAAACCGATAGACGGATTTTCATGCAGCTGTAGATGTAGCATTCTTCTAAGCCAGATTGAAAAATAAGCTATATGGCGTCTCAACATTTGTTACAGGAGGGGGGTTGTGAGGGGGCCCTGAGTATAAATACAGTGCTAGCTCATTAACGGATGGTCGGGTTGTGATGAAATTTCACATATAGGATTATTATATTATAAAAAATAGGCTATTCGAAATTCCTAACGGGAGGAAGAGTGGTGAGTGCCTAAGCATAAATACAGTGCTAGCTCATTAACGGATGGTCGGGCTGTGATGAAATTTCACATGACCCATGGGTGACCATTGTCGCACATCAAATACTAGTCGTGGTCACAAACGCCTCTTAATCACTTACTAACTTGGTTTTCAGCCGTTGCAACGCACATACTAGCTGGGTTGCCAAGTGTTGCACAACACATACTAGGTTGAGTCCTCTGTTGCTTCGCAATTATTTGCTATGACCACCGCTTCTTTGCCTTAAATTTGTTGTTGTTGACCTATATGCCATGTGAATAATAGCCGGGTAATACTGCTAGTATCTATATATGTGTATAGATGGTTTGTGCGGGCATCAAGGACGTGAAAATGCCTAAACATATATTCACGACATTGGCAGGGCATTTCAGAGAACTTTCAACTTATAATGCTATATAGCACACCCAAAAATTCAAATTGGTACGCATTTTGTTTTTAACCGAATATCGAACGTAGACAGATACTCACGGACAACGTAGAGTAATCAGCGAATGGTAAATACAATTATATTTTAAAACATGTAGAAACGCAGAAATATTGATAAAGATCAACTCTGTCTTCTGTTCTCAGCCTCCCAAGCGAGAGTGTTCCTCTTCTTCAAAAAGAAAAGTTACTAAATTTCATGAAATGAGGCCGCCCAAATGTATGCCTTTTTCGCTAGCAAAACTAAACGGTTTTCCTCTTAGAACAATTATTTCTTGATTTACTTATCACAATTCGCACGTAGAATCCGGAAAAATCACATTACCAACCGCGTTTTTGTAGGTAAATTACTATCACATTCTTTTGTTAAGAATTATTTTTAAAATAAACTACTTTAAACGATCTAGAAAAAGTATTAAATAACAGAAAGATTCTAATTAATAAAAGCAATAATATTACATCAAATGTACAATGCAAGCCTTGGAGGACTTTTTTTCCCTCAATTTTTCCGGAAATTTTGAAATTCCTATTATACTCAAACCTTTATTGTTGCTCTTTATTTTTTGGGTGCACCCCGTACTCATACCTGTGAATTAAGTGCGGAAGTGGGCCACAAGTGAGTTGCTAATCCGCATCTTTCATTGACTGCCCTTCTTTCGAGTTCCATATCGTTATCATTCTCAAGAGCTGCTTTTTTTTCATTTGTGGCTAACCGCATTTCGAGGTTGCACTAACCATATAAGAAACCGTTATTAAATATTACAGGGAATATTTTAAAAATTAAATTCTTATATGATCACTGCTCAACTCTTACAATACAGCAGTGAACCTGATTCGTTGGATGACCAGTTAAAGTAAATAAGGAAAAAATAAAGAAATAACATAGAAATAATCAGTTTTATTACTGCATTTTAAGTTTTTTTATATTCATTTGTTAAAAATTTAAAAAAAAAATTAAGTATTAAAGAGACCCATATATGACTTCCATGTTCCAAAATCATTTTTGAAATAATTTTTATCATGAAAAAATAATAATAATAAGTAATTAGATTCATTCAATATAATATAAGATATATATTACTTCAATTAAATTTGTCAGAAAGCCCTTTCTATACGATACTTATTCGATATTTTTATAGGTACATATACGAATTGGGCATACCTCCAAAGCAGCTGATCCGATCGGCACCAAAATCAATAGGCCTCGAGCCTTATTGTATAATTGTGTATAATATATATGACAGAGTATCATAACGATAGATTTTCAGACAAATCCTAGGCGAATAAAGCTCCACGTAAAGCACTAATGCTACATCATCTTTTGAAATCGCTATAATTTTGGTTAAACTTGACCGATTTGACTGAAATAAACTTTGTCATGTTGAACGGTTTACTATACAATTTTATTGCAAAGAACCTAAAAACAAAACCAGAAAAATAGTTCTTACTTCCCCAGAAGAAGTTATGTAATCGGTCAGAAATTCAAAGTAATCCAAATCCCTAAATCCAAAACTATGTCTGTGGACACCATAACTCTCCATTGTATGAATATATCAACACCAGAACCCCATCCGATCGACACATATTGATTTATTGCCGAACAGGTCGATTGCTAAGAAGGAGAGCAAACATTTAATTGATCAATTCGCGCTGGGGAAGTACATTGTCGGGTGATTAACAGATGATGTTTCAATTCTATGAAAATAGAGCATAGATCAATGAAACCTATGGAAACGTTGCACTTGATGTGACTAAATATATGTCTCGTTAAGAAGATTCAACAAAATGTGGCATATAAAGGATAAATTATACAAAGGCAACAAAATGTGGCATATATAAATTATACAAAAGAAGAGAACCAAAATATTATAAAACTTCACTTTAATAATGACAAAAATAATTACTTATTAGATGACTCAAGGATGGGCTTGCAGCCCGAAACCTCTACACAGAAGTAAACAATTTCTAAATAAATTAAAAGTAAAACAGCCTGCAGTTACAAACACAACAAGTAAATAAGGTGGCTAGTGAAGAAAATAATACATATTTACATATTTTTTAAATTATAAATACATATTTCGAATTAATAAAGGCGCAAAATAACAACCTGTTTGTACATAAAAATTGTAGGTTAACTCATTTGATGAGCAACAGTAGAGTGCCGATTATCTGCGCTAACTGGGGGAAGGTTACAGATGAAACGCCAAGGATGAAATTGATTAATAGAAGTCTTCACGATTTTCACAAATCTAACTGAATACTGATTATTCTGGGCTCAAATATATATATATATATAAAATATATAAATTATTTTAGCAAAGGTGAAGCCGTTATTTATAATTTACATTTTCTTTTTGAAAAATATATATATTTGTTTTTCCTAAGAAAATATTTGGTACAATCTGCATATGTAGAAAAACAAATGCAAAATGAAAACCCCCGGATAACCCGCCCCAGTTAATCCATCCGCAATAATCGGCCCTCAATTGCACTTGGAGTAAAAAAAAAATCTAGTTAATAAATCACATAAAAGATAAAATGGTGAAGTGGTCCTCACCGCCGATGACCCAATAAGAGACGAGATCGAAGAAAAAAGGTGTTAGGGAGAGATTATAATCGGGGGGGAGCTGGCCTTCCCTGATGAACCTCCCCTGACGATCGAAGAGACAATAGGACGACTTGGAGAAGGCAGGCACGACGAGGAGATGCTTGAGTCCGACGACCCAGACAGACTCTGCACGGCCCTTCAGGTCACTCACCGACCAGAGACAACGTCCTTCAACATCCACACTCAAGTTGGACAGACAACTCTTCCGATCCCCTTCAACAATAAACAAAGTCTCGGACAACAAGAACTCAACCTTCTCCTTACAAAAGATCACCTTCAGACTATTCCCGTTGGTTATATCGAAAATTTCAATATTGTTAACAACCCTCAAAATTAAATGTTTACTATTATAATCTACAGCGCGGATTTTGTCTCTTTCTATAACATATTTTTCGTCGCCTTTGTCCGTCAGTACTCGGACGTACCACTTGCTCCAGGCTAGAACCAGGTGAACATTGTCGTTGAAGGCAAAATGGGAAGGAGCTTTGATCGATTTAACGCTTAAAGTTTTCAAATCAACCCGAAAAGCGTCTTTTAAAGAGACAGCTGTAAACCAGACAGCGTCCCAACCTATCTCACCTTTCAACTTTATATTACGTTTTTTCAGTTGATTTTCGAAGACAACAGTATCAGTTATACTGACAGTTTTAAACAGAGAGAATACTTTTTTCCCTTTTTTATAGATTAGGGCAACATTGAAGCGGCTGACGACCATATAGGGCATGTTTAGCGCTACAAATGCATTCTCCCGCATCACGTTGCATGTGCATGTCTCGTCTCGTGGTAGTGGAACGTGGACCACCTGTTCCAGCCGCACACTCCGATAGATGGAGTGCAGATGTACTCTGCCAAGTGTATAGTAGTATATGGCCATCAGATGTCCGTCCCAGGCATCCTTCAAGTGGATGCAGTCCTCTTTAACGATCCGCAGTTTGGTGTGTTTGTCTTTCAGCCAATTGCCGCTCGGGATCCGATAGCACTGGTAGAAAGCTTCCGCCCAGGAACACAGCTCCAAAGGACCTGAAACATTAACAAATATAAGCATTGCTTCAGGCAACAACATCTATAAGAAATATTCAAAACTAACTCTGTTTAGAGACAAACAACGAAAATTTCCGCGCTAAATCTCCTGTATTGCGATATTTTATATAACACTTCTACATTTTTGTTTTATGTTTGAAAAACATTTTTAGTTTGCATTAATCGGACATTTTCTTGACGAAACAGTTACAATACCAAAAACCGTTACTTTACACACAATACTTGGCGGAGAGCCCGCTGTTCCCCGGCAGTCCGGCGTTGCACTGAACAATGTTAGGTGAGGTACCGGACGTCTTCTGAGTCCTGCAGTCATTGGTAACACCCATTCTCTGATTATATGTTTAATCAGGGGAATACATTAAAGGATCATTTCACTTTTCTACCTACTTCATCAGAACGTCGTTTGACTAAGTTTTCACCAAGAATTTTCACACCATTCGTTTTATAAGAGAGCCAAAAAACGTTGATGAGCACAGGATTTACAAGCCTTCCATTTATTTTGTAACTTTAGTAAATAGTGAAAGTTATGCCAGTGTGTGCACAGAGAATAAAACTATTATATAGCGGTTAGAATACTTTTATTCATTTATAAGTTAACCACATTTCTTTCCCTCATCTCAGCACACCTAAATTTATCTTGATTTCATGACAATGCTTGGACTTCAACAGGTAATCAAGTTAGTTGTGCTACGACTACATCTTCGGGTACTTTAGATTTTATTTTTCCCTATTTCCAATAGAAGAAATAAAGGAATAAAAAATTTGTAAAAACTGTAGTTTGACGTTTCTTTATTATTTTTTATTTGTCGAAAAAATCTATTATTTTGTTCCGAGGACGTGACCCTGTCAAGCTTCACTAACCTGTGGTACATATTTTCTCTCTTTCTCACCACCTCAACTACTTATGTTTCAAAATGGTTTTGGAACGTGGAAGTCATGTGTGGTTCTCCACAACGTTATTTTGATATTTTTGGACAAAATTAAAACAAGGTATGTATATGTCAAACTAACATAACAGTATCATTGGCCTTCGTCTTGTTGCCTCTTGTCACTTCGTATACAGCTATAACTCTTTTTCTCAAACAAAATTAACGATTTTATACACAGTTTTCAGTTTATTAGTAGCAAGTTACACTAATGACTTAACAAGTGTTCGGAGTTTATTATATTATACAGAGTGAAAGAATGTATGACTTAATTTTTATTAACATTTGATAATAAAGAGAGCGCCGTTAATTCAGAATAGCGAGCTTGCCTACTAAGCTGAGGTAAAAGCTTTGAGCACGCCGTCCTTCAGATGGGACATTAAAGCAATGGACCCGAGCCTGTGCGACAGGTACTTGTTAAAAGAACTAAATCTGGGTAGGCAAAATAGTATAGCTAACAGAGAATGGATAAGAGCATTGAATGCTTAGGTCTCTAGATGTTACACACCAGCCCTCTCAATATATCATAAGCATAACTTACAAAAACAAACAACTTAGCAGAGTAGATATAACCAATATGAAAACAAAAATATAATATAAATGTTACTAGAGTTATGATGGTATGAACACGTCACAATGTTTCTTTCAATACTCAATTATGAAACATCGAAAGCAAAGCCGTAATTTCTAAGAAAATTTTCTATTGTGAGTTCTGTTTTCCTTTTCTCTCTAATTTTATATAATTATGAAAGTATATTTTAAGAAAAACAAATCATACCTCCAGAGGATTCCTTAGCTGGGTCATGAATCCTTAGTTTGAGGACTATAGGCTTCCAAACTGAGTCAGAATTAATAAACAGTCTCCATCTTCTGCACACACTCATACATGTAAACACTTCATCAGGATTTAAAAATTTTGTTATATACTGCAATATCTCAATAGATAACTTGGCTGTATAATCCATCCTTGTTTCACTATTCAATCTGTTAGCAACACATTTAAAATTATTTTTATTTTCTTTCGTACATTCTTGAACCAAATTCACTATATATCTGACACATATTTTAAATATGTTGGCTCTGTAACAGTTCTATATCATAATACAATTTATAATTCAAAAGAATAGTCATTTTAATGATTAGTATTATTTTTTTTAAATAAGAACTTTTAAGTAAGAACAAACTTTACTTCAACAGTTTAGGTGGCTTTGAACATACAGTTGAGATGCTTTGACTGTAATATATAAACATAAGATTATATCAAATAAATAATAACTAACAGTTGTCAATAGAAAGGTCAAAAGCAATTTAACTTTAATCCATAACTAAGAGAGCCAGTTATCACTCTAGTACAAAACATAACATAACATAACCTCAACGATAGATACTGTTTAACTGTTACCACCTGTACTGTTACTGCTCCTTTAAAATAACAATCAGCTGATAAACTCATCACATCTTATGAAACTACGTCCAATGGATTAGTGCGGGCGGACCTAACGAAACTACATACATACAGTGGCTCAAAAAAGTATAGGCAATTTTATTTTTGTAGGTTTTAATCTTATAACAGAATGAGAGAACAAAACAAAAAGCTTTTTAAAAGAAAACATTTATTATGAGAAAGACTTGAACAATAGTAGTTTAGAAAAAAAAAACATTGCAACAAATCAATATTGAAAAATGGGAAAAAACAGCATCAAAAAAGTATAGGCAATTGCCTGAAATACCATTAATATTTTGTATGCATCCCTTTGGCTTGTATTATGGCATTAAGCCTTCTGGGCATTGAAGAAACTAAATTTTTAGTGGTGTCGGTCGATATCTTTTGCCACTCATCCAGCAGTACTTTTTTGAGCTCATTTTTTGAAGAAATTTTGCTCTTACGGATCGCTGATCCCAGGTGACTCCAAAGGTTCTCTATCGGGTTCACATCAGGTGACTGGGGAGGAGGTTTGAGTTGACGGGGTGCATTATATACAGTCAGTAACAAAAATGTTCGGACGGTTTGATTTTTCAATAAAAAATTATAATAATTAAATGCACAAGTAATAAAAAATAATTTAAAAAAATAATTAAAGCCATTTTTCAATCAAGAATAAGAATTCAAAAGTGGGTTAGGATAAAGGAAAAACAGCTTTGATTAGAACAAATAAATATTTTAATTTAATAAATTTTATAACAAGTAATGTAGGTAACAAACATTTTCGGACAAAAATGTAAACAACTATAAATAAATTCAATGTTTTTTTTACGATTTCACAAATTCAAAAACCATAATGTTAATTAATATTTGGTTGGGTACCCTTTTTGTGTAATAACATCTTTCATTCGATTCGGCATTGATGATGAAACTAATTTTTTGGTGAAATTTGGAGATATTTTACCCCACTCTTCTAATAACTTTTGTTTCAATTCGTTTTTTGAAGCAATGGGTGTTAATCGAATTTTCCTGTCGAGCTCACCCCATACGTGTTCAATTGGGTTGAGATCGGGCGATTGGGGGGGGTTTCATAACTTTAGGGCAGTTATACAAAAGCCAAGTACGTACCAATTCACAGGTGTGTTTCGGATCGTTGTCTTGGTAAAAATGAAAAGTCCGTAAAATCCCAAGTTTTTCAGCACTCTTTTTCAAAATGATCCTTAGTAATTCGGCATAAACTTTTCCAGTCATGGTGGTTTCAATGAAAACCAGTTCACCAATTCCACTAGACGCCATACACCCCCACACCATCACTGAGCCACCCCCATGTTTTACTATTGGTTTTACATTTTTTGGATTCAGCTCCTCATTACGCCTTCTCCAAATTTTGTCGCGACTGTCGGGACTAAATATATTAAACTTACATTCAAAAGTATTTGCTTGCAATAGAACAAACCGCAATAATAAAATATTCTTGTATCTTGTAACTCTTCACAACATAAAAAGAAATCTCAGGTCATGTAATGTCAGAAAACTAGATTTTTGTGATATGACGTTAGAAGAGAGCGACAGCAGCGCTGACCCTCGGCAGAAACCGTCCCTTCCCCCTACTCTATCCCCTCCACCTTCCCTCTAAAGAAACTAAGTACCCAATTTTTCTAATTTAAACGTTTTTTCTCCGATATTTCGACAAATAAATGTTTCCAGATCATGTCCGTTTACTTCCATGTAATATATGTATACATATACTATTACTTTACTTTTGTTTACTTCCCTATACATATAATATATGTATACATAATAATATGTACTAAAAATTTTGTAATCGTGTGAACATCAGAGATCAATTGCATGCGTGTGTTTATGTGAGAGCTCAAACGCTTTGATCTGACATCGTACAGGCTCATGACCATCGCTTAACATCCCATCCGAAGGACGGAGTGCTTAAGTTTATTTTACCTCGCAGATGAATGACATTACTCCAAAAAATTTCTGAATGATTCTGGAACTCTTTTGCGAAGCTCAATCTTTTTTTATATTTTTTTCACTCACAAACGGTTTTTGGTACTCTCCCATTATATCCTGCTTCTTTTAGAATTCTTCGAACATTTTGTGGGTGAACTTTCTTTCCCGTTTCTCTGTATACCTCGGCGACGATCTGAGGTGCACTCCTCGAGGGCTTGTTTTTAATTTTCCGGACAACGCTACACCTTTCTCGGTCGTTTAATACTCTTGGACGGCCAGAGGAAGATTTCAAATCTATCCGATCCTCGTGCTTATACCTTCGAATTACATCGGCTACGGTGCTTTTACTTCGGCCTACCATACCACCGATTTTGCGGACACTTAATCCTTTTTCATAATTAAAAATTATTATCTGTTGAACTTCGAAAGATGTTCGACCCATCTTGACAGCAGGAAATACAAATAACTACTGAATGCAGTAATAGAAGGATATAAACACATTTTATTTGTTCGGTATTAGCGGTTGGTTGAGAAGGGATTAAAGATCATGATCAGAGTCGCATTTGTTTACAAAACAAACAACAGGTGTCCAGAAAATTTTGTTACGTGAATTTCTTGTCTTCAATTATTAATGCAAAATTTCCTATTAGCTGTAAATGTTTAATTAATTGTTTTACGGCGTTTTGAAATGACTGATGATCTCGAAATTTAAAACTTTGCTTGAATTAAATATTTTGCCATATAACTATGTGTAACTGCAAAAGAAAAACAAAATTATAAATTGTCCGAAAATTTTTGTTACTGATTGTAGCAACCATTCTTCAGTTTTTCTGGCCTATGTTTGGGCTCATTATCTTGCTCAAATATAAACGATCTCTCTAATCCTAGTTTCACGGCCCTCTCCTTTAAATTATGACGCAACACATTGATGTAAACATCAGGAGTCATAATAACATCAATAAAGGCTAAATAACCCACTCCACTTGCAGCCATAGACCCCCACACCATAACACTCCCACCGTCGTGTTTTACCAGTGGCCTTAAATTCTTTGTTTGGAATTCTATATTGGTTTTTCTCCAAACATAACGACGTCCATCGGATCCAAAAATATTAAATTTCGATTCTTCAGTAAAAATTACATTATTCCAAAATTCTTCAGTTTGGTTTTTATATTGTTTGGCAAACAGCAAACGTTTCTCCCTATAAGCTTGTGAAATGAACGGTTTCTTTCGGGCGGCTCTTCCGAAAAATTGCTTTTCATTCAAAACATTTCGTACTGTTTGGACACAGAAAGACTTGTCTACACAATTTGCCACATCTGACGCCAAGTCTGGTCCACTTATAAATGGATTTTTTTTTTACCTTTTTACGATTTCTCGTGTTTCCCTGGCTGTGAATATCCTTGGGCGTCCACTTCGTTTCCTATTTTCAAGAGACCCAGTGTTTTCAAAATTTTTAATAATTGTTCTCACAGTAAATAAGCTTAATTTTAACTTTTCACCAATCGCTCGATAAGTCACCTGGGATCAGTGATCCGTAAGAGCAAAACTTCTTCAAAAAATGAGCTCAAAAAAGTACTGCTGGATGAGTGGCAAAATATATCGACCGACACCACTAAACATTTAGTTTCTTCAATGCCCAGAAGGCTTAATGCCATAATACAAGCCAAAGGGATGCATACAAAATATTAATGGTATTTCAGGCAATTGCCTATACTTTTTTGATGCTGTTTTTTCCCATTTTTCAATATTGATTTGTTGCAATGTTTTTTTTTTCTAAACTACTATTGTTCAAGTCTTTCTCATAATAAATGTTTTCTTTTAAAAAGCTTTTTGTTTTGTTCTCTATTTTGTTATAAGATTAAAACCTACAAAAATAAAATTGCCTATACTTTTTTGAGCCACTGTATGTTGCAGGAAAATTTGTTGTTATTTGACAATATCTGTTTCTGTTTCGAAGACTTCAGATATTTATCTCATTCTCCCCCTTTTTTCAATTTTATATATTTCTTTAACTTGTTGAAAAAATATATGTAATATATATATTTTTATTTTTCAGTTTGAACCAATTTTTTTTTTTTTTTTTTTTTTTGCCCTTATGTACGATGCATATCAGCCATGACTCTTATTAATGGTGTTTTACCTAATTATTTACGACATCCATGGCCCCGGGAGGAAGTTTTATCTACGAAATAAAACTCACTCCCGGTCAGGATTCGAACCAGTACATTATTTTTTAATTCCTATGGAAGCAGTCAGCAAACAACATTTTTCGAGTTACGAGATAAGATCAATTTTCGAAATGCATAAGTACCACATTTTCTTAACCCCCCAACCAATTTCAAAAAAAACAACTGCATGTCTCCTCTATCTTCTTTGTTAATCTTTTATATATTTTTTTAAATGTTTTATTTACAAACATAACGTACTCTCTTCATTAAAAGAGTATTTTTTGTCAGAAAATCTTAGATTCATTAATGGTCAGTAAACACAGTGTTGTTATGCTAAATATGTCAGAATGGTCCTATATATTTGGTGATTCTATGCTTCTCACCAGTTATACCAGGTGGCTCCTTCGTAGTAAACTTGAGGACCTTATAGAAAATTTAAATTTAAGTGAAAATTAAAAAAAAAAAACGTATGAACATTTAGTTCGCGAAATTAAAAATCTTTAGGAACCACACTTAGACAGCCCTGCCACTCCCATTTAGGTTGTGAAACATCAGCAAGCAGCAACAAGTCCCTTCACAGAAAAGAAAGATACCAGATATATAAATAACAAGAAGCCGTTACAATTTTATATTATGTTAATCTCTGATCACAACTCAACGAGACAATCGATCTTTCCAAGTCAGGAATGTACTTCTCATTTCACTTACCTAGATCTATATTAAATATATCTGAATATATCGACACATTTTATATGTGTATCCAGAGTCCTCTAAGGACTACATCCATCGATTTTCAGTCGAATTGGCTCTAATAATCGCCATGGATGTATCGACCCAAAATTTCATGTGAATTACTCCTGGGCCTAAGTACTTTTTACAAGATACCGCTTATGTTTATGACCTAATCAAAAATTTTTCAAAGCAAATGTTATAGAGAAAATTAGAATAAATATTTTATGTGAAATGCAATTTTTCGCATGTCGTCCCGTTTTCGAGATAGTACATGAAAACGGTCCTGAAATGTAGTTTTGAAACAGATATTTTTAGACTTTGATTTACCTGAAAACGATTTTAAAAAATAATTAATTATTTATTGTTATACGGCTGATTTTAAAAAAATATATTTTTCAAAATTACTATTGTATGAGGAATTTAGGGGCTTATGTTTATCTTGCTCCGAATTCAATTTTTTTATGAAATCCCCATCTTGGATCAGTAAGTTTGGATTCACCTTATATGTAATACTCTTAGAAGAGCGCGGTTGGTAACCATAACTGCGAGGGAGCCGGAAGCACGAGGTATCCTGCATAAACCTGAGTAGGCAAAAGTTAGGAGTCCCCCAGTGCAACATCCAGAGAAAGGATGAGAGCGTTGCATGCTTAGATCCCTGGGTGTACACACTAGTAGCAAGTGCAGTGCTGCCGATATGGTGTATAAGCAAATGTGACCAATAAATATTCATTTTTATTTTTTAGAATTTTTAGTTTGCAATATTGGCTTGTTACAGAATGAAATCCTTACCCAACTGTTGAAAGTTAATTACGATGATGTTAGAACGTATTATAGACAGAGCTGTTTGACTGGTTGAGGCAGATTCAATAAGACTCGTGGCAACATGAAGATATAGTCACCGGCCTCAAACTATAAGCGTGTTCTGAAAACTCGAGCTGGTCCCTCATTTTTAGGGCTGGTAGATTCCTCGCGGAAGATCCGAGTGTATGAATTTTCAGGTACCCAGGTCCACGATTCCAGATCGGAATCCATTTCATTCATTAATTCGATTTCAAATGTGATTATGATTTGAGACTCGATTCCGATTTAGCGATTCCCAGTACTTTCCAGCTAATTATAAAATAACTATCGTTCGTAGTATTATATATTATACGATTTAAAATGTAATTTTCTAATAATTCATCGGTTTTTTAACATTTTTCTTTATAATAATTAGTAACTAACTTTTCCTGCCATTTTTCAATTATATTCAATTTTGTAATAGATAATCCACTTTGGTAATTTATGAGAAGGAGCGAGGTATTGAAGTACCGCAAGTGTGCAGATGCTTAGGGGTTCCTAAAGTTTCATTGAACAGACAGGAAATTACAGTAAATTGGAGATTAGCAAGAGCGATATAACACCCTGGGAATCACCCATGTGATCAGCTTCGGGTCTGAAAAGTTCTGAACTTGAGTCAAAGACATAAGGAATCGGTGCCACAAGGACCAGCTTTATTATATATTTCTTATTCGACTAGCTTACTCAAAACCAACAAAACGAATGATTCATCTATTCAAAAATCAAAATTTTATATCTTAGAAATCACTTTACGTACAGGAAGGTCGGTAAATAGGCTTAAAAACCTGTAAAAAACCAGATACGATAATAGTCAACAATACGTTAAGATGAAAATTTGTTTTGTTGGTCCTGAGCAAGCTAGCAGAATAAAAAATGTAGAATGTAGGTGGTCCAGGTGGCACCGATTTCTTATCTTCTTGAAATCACACTAATGCCGCAATGTCAATAGAGAGGTTTCAACCAGTTACAATGGTTAATATTTTTTTTATTTTCAAAATTAACTCATAACAATGACTGTAAGAAAATAAAAAGAAACTTAAATAACAGCAGAGGCTAGATTATCCGAGGTAATGCAGGCCCACGTCGGATAATCAAAAACTAGGATAAACTGGAAAGAAAAAAAATGATACCCAATTCATGTCAAAAACTATATTTATTTTTTAATAAATTGGTAAAATATAAGGATTACTGGGTGTTCCTGCAGAAAGGAACACACTTTTAGAGTGAGCTCCTCAGGTTAGCATAAGATATAAACGTTTCTACGAAGATGGGTCCGGCAACGTTGCCTACAGCGAAAACATGAGAGGGCGCCCCTACCTCTCTATCATTCAGGTCCCTTAGGCCGCTCTACTGGCATGAGGATTTAGAAGTCTCTATGTAATTCAACTCAATATTAGAGCAATCGGTCGACTGGTTTTGGAGAAGGGGCGAGGTAATTGATAAATTCGTTCTGGGGAAATACATTACCGGTGATCCACCGACAATTTTTTTTTTTTAGAAAACCTGAAATTTTGCATGGAATTTTTGAAATATTACATAACTTCCCCTAATATTTTCTTTAGCTGGGGAAGTAGAAATTGATATTGTTAGTTATTGTGACTGTCACGTATATGATTAGTGTTTATGAGGGCGAGATTTTATTTCGCATTTATTGGTTAAAGCAGATAGGGCTGTTAGTTAGTTATTATGACTCATGCCCGGGCTTAACTATGAGGTCATATCGCCTACTACCAGAGCGCTCTTTCGTCGCTCTGGTAGACTTACGCCCGACTCTACAGCGTCGCGTGGCGTGATAGCCATTGTGATTCTGAGTATAGAAAATTAAATTAACTTAGCCTTACCCCCTCCCCCTCTATTCCCAATAAGCCTTTTCAACTTACCAATGCGCATAAATTTTAATATTATTTTAAATAACTTAATTTCAGTTTTTACAAAGAGAGAGAGAAAATAATCAAACTCTTTTATTTTAATTAATATTTACTGAGACCCAAATGAATAATTTCTCAATATTATCGACTGTGGTACACCAGTCGATCTCAAAATTTCTATTCATTTCTGATTCAGTGTCGTCCATGAAGTGTTTTTTTTTTCTTGTGATGTTTGTATGAGAGTACAGGCAAGCGTTTACTTATGAAATGTACTGAGAATCTCTATTGTGTCCAGAATAGTTTCAATGAAAAACAATATTTACGAAAGTACAAAAAAAGTTGTAATTTAACTAAATATTTATAGCCAACCATTCGCTCAGGTTTTTATCCATTGTTTTATCTTATTTAAAAAACATTATTCAAATTTATTTTATTTATATAATTGACGATCTGTAAGTTTAGTATATGAGGATAGCAGACAAACAGGAATGTGGACTTTTATTGATCTTGGTAACGTTCTGCTCTCTTTGAGCTATCCTGCCTCCTACTTATTACAATTTTTTCTAACATTAGATTGCTTTAGAACAAATGATTACAATTTATAATTAATTAATACATTGTGCCCAATATTGACGAGTAGACCCAATTTTATGTTTCATACAGCAACGTCATTTTAGCGCTTTTTATTTATTTTTTCTACTTTATGCCGTTTGAGTTAAAAATTATATTAGATGAAATTATACAGATATTAATACCAAATTATCAGTGTATTATCACAAGAATTAATGTTTATTATTTTATTCGTTATAGGTACAGCCAAAAAAATATTCCTTAGTATGCAATTTAATTTGGATTCATTTGATTTAACCTCTTACAACTGCCTGTATTTCTTGATTGAATCATACTGTTGGCACGTTAATCTAGAACGGCAAAATTCATTAGAAAATAATGTTAAGTGGGGGCTGGTGTGTTCGTACTTTGTAACAACACATAATATTTATTTACTGTAATTCACAGTTTTATATTGGAGACATGTACTTCATGGATTTATCGTATTTGAGTTAATTTGCAATTTCTATATCTCCGTTAATCGTTTTGACGGATACATACTTATATAATTTATTTTTGTGATCCAATGGTATAAATAAAACTAAAATGGGTGATTGTCTTTGTGTATATTAAAACTACTTGGATTTGAGATATAATTTTCGTTATTTGGACAGATCTTATTCATTTATTATCCAGAGGTATCACGATTGTCTATACGCAGCCCCAAACTGTGAAACAAACTTCCGAAAGCTCATTCATGGTCTGCCTTTGGGAAAGTATACACAGCTTCGACTTTTTTTCCTAGTCTATAACAAAATATATACTGTCCTATTAGGAGGTATGATGGCGCCGGTAGGGGGAGGGGGGGGGGGGGGGGGTTCATATCACCAGAGTGACTAAAGAGCGCTCTGGTAATAGGCGATATGACCTTGTAGTAAAAACCCGGGTATAATTAATAATAACTATATTTTCTGTAATATATTTGTACATTTCTGATTTATGTTGGCAGACCAAGAAGACAGAAGGATGTACATTAAACAGGAGCCAGACCTCTCTGAAGAAGGAACTTCTCTCACTGTCTGTAAGTAATGTACTGATGTAATCTCCGAGATAGTACCTTCATTCAAAGGTAGATGTCAGTCATTTCTGTTCTTTAGCACGCTCTAACCTTTTCAATATTAATTTTTTGTTAAATATTTTTCATAAGAACACATTTCTTCGATAGTTCGACCGTTTTCGATTAATTTAAACAAATTTCTAAAACAGCAGGTTTATTGTACACATTTTCAGCATCTACATCTAGGACTTTAGGTGGTATATCTCCATAAATAAATTTTTTTCCAAAAATATTTCTTTCAGGAATATATGGATGAACTTTTTTAAAGTACGATAACATCTCATTACACATATCAAAAAATTACCGAAAAAAGTGTTAAAACGTTGTCAGTATTTTCAATAAAGTCCCATCTAAACAGGTTATGGAGCTTATTTATCATGGAGACAAGTAATTGCAATCCTTCAGTTATTGCGGAAATTTATGAGGTTCTGAATGGGTGTTTTACTCGAAACTATTTTTAATTTAAAAACCTTGAGATGCCGTCCTTCGGATGGGACGTTTTAAGCGATGGTCCCGAGACTGTCAGGTACTCGTTAAAGACCCCTACTCTAGGGGATTGAAAATTTAGGTTACGCAAAATTTAGGACTCCCATAGTAGAGGCAGAAGTGAAACTTCTTTCGGGAATTTTTTTGTTTTTTGATCCATAAATATTATTTTTATGTTGTATGGGATTTCTCAATTAACTATACATTTTAGGTGTAAACAGTTTTATTTATTGACTTAATTATTTTCGTTGTTAGGAACATCAGAAATCACTACATGATTCCAAAGTAGAGACAATAGGCCTATGGTAAGATAAAAAAGAAATGTAGGTTTTTGAACACAAGAGAATGAGAATTGAGAAAGAAAAAGAGACGCTGTTTATGACACCAGCAACGCTAAGCAGGCATACACTCATCTCTGTGATTCATTATCAGTAGATTGGGTTTTAATATGAAAATGTTGCTCCGAACATGATGCAATACTTGTAATTTCTGAACTTAATTTCCACTTTTTGAAAAAATGAAATGAAAAATAATCTTTATTCTGGGACTTTCGTCCCCTAAGAATAATAACATAAGAAGTAGATAAAAGAGTACAAGTATCGACCCATTGAGACAGAATAAAAATAAAGGAAAAGAGGTCTCTAGTAATAAATATAAAATGTTAGAGAGAGGCAATGATTAAAACAATAAAAAACTGGTGAAAATTAATGATAAAAATAAGAAAAAAACAAAATATGAATAATAATGTAAAACATAATAACAATAGTGAGTTATATATGAATTTAATCGCAAAAAAACTGGGCAGATGAAACTGGAGTGTGACAATCTGTCCAGTGGAGTGAGAGACTTATAGGAAGATTAGAACTATCTCATAGGAGCCCGCCTTAGGAATCAGAGGTTTGTTGAGTTAGGAGATAATGGAAAAGTAAGGACTTAAATGAAAGAAGAGAAGGAGCATGGCGGATCTGGAGAGGGAGAGAGTTCCAGAGGGAGTTAGCTTGGATAAGGAAAGAGTTGTGGTAGGTTGTTGTCCTGTGGGAAGGGAGGTAAAGATCCGAGGGGCGGGATCTAGTGACTTTCTGGTGGATATGGGATTTAAATTGGAGCATTTGGAAGATGTAGGAGGGCTTTTGGGAAGATATGGTTTGATAGAGGAAGGAGCCAAGGAAATATTGTCGACGAGAGGATGGGAAGAGCCATTTTAGGTCGGTATAGGAACTAGTAATAGAGGAGTGTCTGGGGAGCCCGAAGATGAATCTTAGAAAGGAGTTCATGACTCGCTTTAGTTTCATGTCGAGCTCACCAGACAGTCCTCCATATGCGAGGCAAGCATAATCAAAGTAGGGGAAAACAAGAGAGGATACCAACAGCTGACGGGTTTTCGTGGGAAGAAGGTGACGAAGGCGTTTGAGGAAGTAGAGGGTTTTGAAGGAGCGGTTGGAGATGTGAGAAACATGGTCTTTCCAGGAGAGGGTTTGATCAAGGATCAATCCAAGATTTTTTACACTGGTGCAGTATTCAATATCGGAGTCATGTAGTCTTAATGGAGGTAAGTCAGTAAGGGAGTTTAGTAGTTTATGGTTACCTATCACAATGGCTTTAGTCTTCTCAGCGTTCAGTGTCAGTCCATTCTTGGAAGCCCAGTCTGTGATACCAAGGATGTCCTCCATCATCTTGTCGTAAGCAGCAAGAGCGGTGGAGGGGTGGAAGGAGAGATACATTTGGAAGTCATCGGCATAAAGGTGATAATTGGAGTGTTTGATGGAATTGGGGAGGTCATTTATGAAGATAGAGAAAAGGGTAGGAGAAAGGGATGAGCCTTGAGGGACCCCAGAATTAACTGGCAGAAAGGAAGAGGGAGGGAGATTTGGGACGAGAACTGACTGAGAACGACCGGAGAGGAAGGACTGAAACCAGCGAACAGCACTGCTGGAAAGGTGGGTATTGTGGAGCTTGGAGAGGAGGATGCTGTGGTCAACGGTGTCAAAGGCTTTAGTGAAGTCGAAAAGTACGAGCAGAGTAACCTGTCTGTTGTCTATGGCTAGTTGGAGGTCATTGGTAACTTTTAGGAGAGCGGATTGAGTGCTTAAGCAAGGACGGAAGCCGGACTGTAGGGGATTTAAGATTTGGTTGGTTTCAAGATAGGAGGATAGTTGGGATTGGGCTATTCGTTCTAAGGGTTTGGAGAGGTTGGAAAGGATAGATATTGGCCGGAGATCTTTTGGAGAAGAGGGATTAGGAATTTTATTTAGGGGGAGGACAATAGCTGATTTCCAAGCAGTCGGGAAAACTGAGTTCTGCAGGGAGAAGTTGTAGATGTGAAGGAGGACAGGAAGGATGGAGGGGAGGGCGCATTTGATCAATTTTACGGGGACATTGTCTGGACCGTAGGCGTTTGTACGGGATTTAAGGATGCTGTTGAGAAGATCTTCAGGATGTATATAGGAAAAAAAGAAGGAATTTGGATTGAAAGTTAGATTAGGAGGCAAGGGGGTAGGGGGAGAATTTGTATTAGGTGATGAAGTGAAAAAGTGGTTTAGAGTATCAGGAGAGCAAGGAATATTGGAGGAGCACTGTTTTGATTTGACTAAGGATAGGTTGCGGAGAAGGGACCATTTGGATTTAGGATTAGGAGCTACAGACAAGACCCTGTGGAAGTATTCAACCTTAGCTCTTCTCTGTAAAGACTGGGTTCGGTTACGTAGACCTTTGTAAATCTCATAATCCGTGGAAGAGTGACTGCGGACAAATTTGCGCCTTGCAGAGTCTCTATTCTTCATAAAACTTCTGATTTCAGGAGTTAGCCATGGTGCAGGGGGCCGTCGGATTCGAGATTCCTGCAATGGCGCGTGTTTATCCAGCACGAATATGAGATTTGTCGTCAGATCTTGAACCATATCGTCGACGGAGTGGCTATTGTATATTGGGCTCCAGTCAATAGCATCAAGGTCTTGCTGTAGAGATTCAGGAGATATAGAGGAAAGATGTCTCGAGGATATGGTTTTTTTAACAAAAGGAGGAGATTGGAGATCATAGGAAATAGAGATAAGATCATGGCCGGAGAGAAAAGGAACAGGAAATTGGGAGGAGGAAAGTAATTTAACAGAGGAGTCAATGACATGGATGTCAAGCCAGGTGTGACTATGCTGAGTATGATGGGTGGGAGAGTAAGGTACTAAGTAGAGATTGAGAGAGTAAAAAAGGTTGAGGAGGTACTTTTTATCATAGGAATCAGAAAGGAGGTTAGAGTTGAAATCACCGGCAAGGATGAGATTGGAGTAAATGGGGAGGTACGCTAGGAGTAGGGATTCAAGGTCGGTGCCAAAGGGAATAGTGGGTGGTCTGTAGACTACACCATAGAGCAACTTTTCATGGCGAATTGTTACTTCCAGTAACATATACTCGACGTGTGGGAGAGGGGAGTCAGATGAACAATCGAGAACACGGGCCTTTTGGACGGTCCTGGACCATTATTTTCATATTCAGAGTCTGTATCATTGCCTGTAATGATTTTAGGGTTCACCAACGGGGTAAGTGAAGCGGGAGAACTGGTGCGGAGCAGGTCTGGGTGGTGTTCAGTGCGTCACATAATTTCTTAATTCATTTACCAGCTTAGTCCTCAAGTTGCTCAGGGCGCATAAAGAAGTTTCACTTCAATAATGAGATACATTTCCATGGGCTCCCCGATCTCACCCTTAGCTGCGCAAGTAAAAACAAAACATATATATCCCTTTCTTTTCGTTCATACATTATATATTGATCATATATTCTGATTTTTCACTGATAATATGGCACAAGTATTTTGTATTACAGTTTTTAGAATATATAAAAAGATAAACGTGTATTTGTATTATCAAACGCTGCGCATCGGACATTATACTGGTTCAACAGTTCATGAAACCATTATACTGGTTCAACAGTTCATGAAACCATTATACTGGTTCAACAGTTCATGAAACCATTATTCACACAAATTAGCATCTTTTAATTTTTTTAGTAAACAGGCTATCCATAATTCCCCTAGACATACAGAAACGGATGCAATGATGATTTAGTTAGCAATTTGGTCCATAAGTTAATGCTCCAATCCGTGTACAATAGTTCATGTTCTTTGGAATGAAAGAACAACCGTTGGTGCACACTAGCTATATGCTGGGTCTCTCTCAATGCGTCGAAGATTGATTAAAGAATGCCGAATATATCGTGGCTTTTGAAGCCAATTATAAGGTAAAAAGCTTCATATTTTGATAGAAAGATCCCATCGAGTTGGGAGATAAATCCTCTTTGTGTCAAATTAAATGTCATTTTTAGGCCAAATGAAAATTAAAAATAAAATAGATTAAAGGAACACAAAAACCAAAAAGACTCAATTGTTCTGAGACTCAGAGAGAACTGTTCATATGGGAAGTGAGGTAGCTAAATATACATCTTGTGTGAGATCTATTTCGTGCCATCTTCATACGACCACTCGTTCGCAAGTTATGGAAGATGGTGACATATTTCTGAGACATATCTCTATCAGGGTAATTCGTCCTCTCCTAGACACATCACTTATACTCCCCTTATTTGCCATCGTCACAACTGTATTCCTTTTCTTCAAATGACAGTTCTTAAATAGTATGCAAAACTTTTCAGGATACTTTTTGATATGTTTTTCCTGAGTAAGGTTATTTTAGAATTTCTCGTACATCTTCTTGCTAATAGCAGCGAATTGTGCCTAATGTTATTGTATTTTCAGATTTCGAAGAACGCAATACCCACATGAAAGAAGAAGAAAGGGTCCACGTGAAAGAAGAATCGACGCTGCTGATAGATGATGACATCGGTAAGTCTGTTCTACTTTAAACTATAGCAAACATCTTCCACAGAATTGTGCCTAATGTTTTTGTATTTTCAGATATCAAAGAACGCAATACCCACATGAAAGAAGAACCGGCGCTGCTGGTAGATGATGACGTCGGTAAGTCTGTTCTACTTTAAACCAGTGGTTGGCGGCCTGAGGGAATGAACTTACATTTTCTAATCAATAAAACCAATCTGTTCGAACCAAGAGGTAGACCTTTAGCTAGTATGTACTTTATGCAATCTGTTCGAACCAAGAGGTAGACCTTTAGCTAGTATGTACTTTATGCAATCTGTTCGAACCAAGAGGTAGACCTTTAGCTAGTATGTACTTTATGCAATCTGTTCGAACCAAGAGGTAGACCTTTAGCTAGTATGTACTTTATGCAATCTGTTCGAACCAAGAGGTAGACCTTTAGCTAGTATGTACTTTATGCAATCTGTTCGAACCAAGAGGTAGACCTTTAGCTAGTATGTACTTTATGCAATCTGTTCGAACCAAGAGGTAGACCTTTAGCTAGTATGTACTTTAT
The DNA here is from genome assembly GCA_963662175.1 of Aradus depressus. NCBI lineage: Eukaryota > Metazoa > Arthropoda > Insecta > Hemiptera > Aradidae > Aradus > Aradus depressus. The sequence goes on along the minus strand of OY759215.1, from coordinate 3,220,309 downwards.
GCAATCTGTTCGAACCAAGAGGTAGACCTTTAGCTAGTATGTACTTTATGCAATCTGTTCGAACCAAGAGGTAGACCTTTAGCTAGTATGTACTTTATGCAATCTGTTCGAACCAAGAGGTAGACCTTTAGCTAGTATGTACTTTATGCAATCTGTTCGAACCAAGAGGTAGACCTTTAGCTAGTATGTACTTTATGCAATCTGTTCGAACCAAGAGGTAGACCTTTAGCTAGTATGTACTTTATGCAATCTGTTCGAACCAAGAGGTAGACCTTTAGCTAGTATGTACTTTATGCAATCTGTTCGAACCAAGAGGTAGACCTTTAGCTAGTATGTACTTTATGCAATATGTTCGAACCAAGAGGTAGACCTTTAGCTAGTATGTACTTTATGCAATCTGTTCGAACCAAGAGGTAGACCTTTAGCTAGTATGTACTTTATGCAATCTGTTCGAACCAAGAGGTAGACCTTTAGCTAGTATGTACTTTATGCAATCTGTTCGAACCAAGAGGTAGACCTTTAGCTAGTATGTACTTTATGCAATCTGTTCGAACCAAGAGGTAGACCTTTAGCTAGTATGTACTTTATGCAATCTGTTCGAACCAAGAGGTAGACCTTTAGCTAGTATGTACTTTATGCAATCTGTTCGAACCAAGAGGTAGACCTTTAGCTAGTATGTACTTTATGCAATCTGTTCGAACCAAGAGGTAGACCTTTAGCTAGTATGTACTTTATGCAATCTGTTCGAACCAAGAGATAGACCTTTAGCTAGTATGTACTTTATGCAATCTGTTCGAACCAAGAGGTAGACCTTTAGCTAGTATGTACTTTATGCAATCTGTTCGAACCAAGAGGTAGACCTTTAGCTAGTATGTACTTTATGCAATCTGTTCGAACCAAGAGGTAGACCTTTAGCTAGTATGTACTTTATGCAATCTGTTCGAACCAAGAGGTAGACCTTTAGCTAGTATGTACTTTATGCAATCTGTTCGAACCAAGAGGTAGACCTTTAGCTAGTATGTACTTTATGCAATCTGTTCGAACCAAGAGGTAGACTTTTAGCTAGTATATACTTTATGCAATCTCCTCACAGTTTATGCTGGTAATGGTTTCAGGTTTAAATTGCTATACTTCAGGATCATGTAGGGGGGCCCGAAATGAAGGAAGCAACTAAATATATAAACCTAGGTTCGCACATTCCCTCTTCAACAACCGAATTACCTCAAAAAACCCTGTTTTTTTAAAAAACCATTTGCTAAATATCCATCAAAACTCATTCAATCAGTCTTGAGTTGTAAAGAATTAAATGTCCAGGCCAGGAAGTCAATAATTCCCAAACCCAAAAGACCCAACACTCTCTATAAAGTAACACTTTGAGCAGCCATTTTCACATGGTACGAGAAATCTGGTCACATTTTTTTTTTTTTTGTAACGTTCCTGACAGAAGTTGAATATGACTTGACAAACGAGGTTCTATTCGGCTCTCATTACCATTATTTTGTGTATACTATTTTTTGAAGTGTCCCACTCCACCACTTTGCGGAAAATAGTTATATCAGTTCATAACTAGACCTGACGATGGTATAAAGCCGAAACCGGTAGTTATATATGTATATATATCTTTAGTGGAATAGACAATATTTCAAAAATAAGTTTGTTTTATCTATGAAAATAGTTATGATTAAATCTTTTAAAATTAGGGAATGTTTTATTTCTTGGCAGTAAGGGTAATTGGGAATGGATATTATTATCAAGGATATATTTTCTTTCAATATATCGCCATCTAGATTGAGAGATATCAAGAATGTTATTTGAAAATTGATCTTGTTTTTATGAGACCTTTTATATGAGGTACGATTCGACCCCCTTTTTTCGTAATAACATTTTGAGAACAGTCATTGGTCCCATGAGTTGTCTCAAGACTACATTAGGCGGGAAAACATGTGCAAGTATTTTTAGAACTGCAGCTCTGTTGTGTTTGGTAGCGTTAAATCATTAAAGATATTTATTTCCTTCTGTTTTAGGTGACACTGCTCCACAGCTTGACATATGTTCTACATCGGACGACAATAACACAAGCTCTATGATGAGAAATGTTGAAAAATCGTTCCAGTGTTCATTCTGTGCCTACAGTAGTCTAGCAACTGGCAGTTTGAAGACGCATACGTACATGCATGTAGGAGAGAAACCTTTTCAATGCAAGTTGTGCTTCTACAGTTGTAGAGAATCGAGCAGTCTGAAGAAGCATATGTTGATACATACGGGAGATAAACCTTTCCAATGTAGTTTGTGTAGCTACAGTTGTAGACAGTCAGGCAGTTTGAAGACGCATATGTACATACATGCAGGAGAGAAACCTTTCCAATGCAAGTTATGCTTCTACAGTTGTAGAGAATCAAGTAGTTTGAAGAAGCATATGTTGATACATAAGGGAGAGAAACCTTTCCAATGTCAGTTGTGCAGCTACAGATGTAGACAATCTGCTAATTTGAAGAAGCATATGTTGATACATAAGGGAGAGAAACCTTTCCGATGTAATTTATGTAATTACAGTTGTAGACAGTCAGGTAGTTTGAAAACGCATATGTTCATTCATAAGGGGGAGAAACCTTTCCAATGTATGTTCTGCATGTATAGCTGTAGAGAATCTAGCAGTTTGAAGAAGCATATGTTAATACATGAGGGAGAGAAACCTTTCCGTTGTAAGTTGTGCACTTATAGTTGTAGACAGTCAGGCAGTTTGAAGACGCATATGTTGATACACAAGGTAGAGAAGCCTTTCCAATGTCAGTTGTGCAGCTACAGTTGTAGAGTAATTAACAGTTTAAAGAGGCATGTATTGATACACACGGAAAGGAAGGAATGAAGGAAAACTTTTGAAAGTTAGGAAACACGTTACTATGGAGCATATTGATGCTATTTCTGAGATGTTGAAGAAAGGTGCAGTTGAGATTAGATGCCGGGTTGAAGCTGTTTGAAGCCCCTGTCTTTCAGAGGGGACGGTCCCGAGCCTGTATGAAGTTTGATACTCGTTAAAGACCCCTATCATACATAAACCTTTAATGCTTAAGTACCTACGTGTCCACACCATCCCACTCAGTATAACTAAACACTATTTGCTTTACGGTGGACATTCCACACGAGCTCATTATGTATTCTAAAATAATTCTCAAAAAATAGTCAGCAGAGACAAGACAAAATATTTACGTGCATTTTCTTTCTCTTGATTGCGACAAAATTTCATTTATTTCGCGACCCGCAATTTGGAAAACCCTGTTACTCTACTGAAATCTATTGAATTTAATGAAGAGCTGTTCAAAATTCCCCAAGCCCATTAATGACTATAGCGCCCTATGGGAACGTTTCGTGACGCCCCTATTACTCATATTTTTGTATTTTTTCAATAACAAAATATAAGACGCGGGATTGGTTAGAGGCGGTGTAATATTACTGTGACAACTTGGATCAAATTAAAGATGACATCAAAACTTGGTGTTGATTCTGCTGCGACCATAGAAACAGCTAAAGTCTCATAGATAATGAAATTTCATGTCAATATATTTATTTGCCGTTACAACGGCAGTTATTAATGATTTTGTATAATGCCTTCCCCGAATCCTCCATTCTCTTTGGCTAAAAATGAAATATTCTCGTCCTTAGAAGGCTCTAAATTTACATATGAAATTTCGTGCCAATACATTCTGTAGAGTTAGCAACCAACTGTCGTTTATTCATATGTAGAGTTAGCAACCAACTGTCGTTTATTCATAAAACATATGTTTAATACAATACATTAAATGCCATATGTTAAATACAAAACACTACATCCTCTCTTCTCTTTCACAAACGTCTTAGCATTCACAGCACTTCACTGGCCTCTTCCTCCCCTGGTTCTGTCCTCTTAACTCCTTCACCTTACATACTCTGTTCTTTTCGCTCCATCTCCCTTAGGAATTAAGTGTCTTCGGTTTCTCCTCAGGTCTCTTCCAGCTGACGTGACCACATATGACCGAGGGTGCATTGTTCTCACACGAATCTCCTCTGGTCTTTCTAAATCGGGAACCCAAACAGGGGTCTTTGACAGCAGAGTTGGCAAAACTCGAGCTCCTTTTCTTTTTTCGAAATTATTCTTATTTCGTAACCACTTTTCATTACACTTGCACCGGTCCACGCCAACCACCTTCCAAGGCTGGTCAGGTAGGCTTGAAGGCAGCAGAGGTTCCGATCTGTTGTACCTGGGCTTATCAGTCATAATAGAGGTAATGTTCAAATTAACAAGTCCTAGTTTCTCTATAGCTTGCCTACTCAGGAGAGGCATTGGTTGTTCTTTCAAAATATAGACATCTTCGAGAATTGTAACATTCTTGAAAGAAATCGGAATTCTCACTACGCCTAACATGTTCAATTTTGTTTTTCCTGGTCCAAAGAAAATCTTATTGGTACTCTTGACCTTAAGTCCCAAATCTTTGCACAGCTGGCTTCCGATCACTGTCGCATCTGCGCCTGAGTCCATCTTGAACAAGACTTCTCTATCCGCAACATTAACCTTTACTTTCCAAGCAGTAACAGATTCGACTTCCGAAATGTTAACTTGTCCTAAGTATCCGGTAACTCCACTTTTGGGATCTTCCTGAGTCTCCAGCTGATTAACTAAGCCCTTTTTCCTAGGAGAGCCTTTCTTGTGGCAACATCTACTATAGTGCCCCATCAGACCACATTTGAAACATTCAGCTCTGTTAGCTGGACATTCGGTCACCTTGTGCCCATCCGAAAACCCACATTTGCCGCACTTAACAACGGGACCTGACCCGCGCATTTGCTTATATTTCAAAAAATCAATTTCAATTCCAGACCGATGTTCTCTGACAACGGACTGCTGTTGCTTCACGTTCTCAGCCTGGCGGACCTTTAGGATAGCCGAATGCAATGTGAGCGACTCGTCCATCTGGAGCCGCTCAGAAAGGGCGTCATCCGCCACCCCGATCACTATAAGATCCCGGATTAGTTCCTCCTTCAAGCTCCCCAACTCACAGGACTGCGCTAATTTGTGCAGATCATTGATGAAAGCGTCAACTGGTTCTCCTGCTAGCTGACGTCTTTTCAAGAACTTTGACCTCTCATACACAATATTTCTTTTGAAACCCAAATACATCTCAAACCTTTCTTTAACGATCTCATAAGAAGCCATCTCCTCCTCTCCCAATCCAAAAGAATCCAACAGATCCTCTCCTTCATCCCCGAGACAATAAAGTAACATACTCACTTGACTCTTTTCATTTTTCTTGTCTAATTCGGAAGCGACTCTAAATCGTTCATATCTTCTAATCCACCGAGGCCATTCAGAAGGAGATTGAAAGTTAAATAATTCGGGTGGTGTTACCTGATACGACGGTGCCGAAGTCTGTACCAAGTCATCTTTGTTCCCTCCAACCATTTTCGTAATATATTTTTGTATACTTTAAAAAAAAATGTACAATTAAAACGAACTACATATTAAATTACACCTGACACCATGTAGAGTTAGCAACCAACTGTCGTTTATTCATAAAACATATGTTTAATACAATACATTAAATGCCATATGTTAAATACAAAACACTACACATTCATTATATCGGCAGTTTTTAGGGTTTTTGTGTTAAGCCTCCCCCTAATCCCACATTCCCTTTAGCCGATTAGGCTGAAAATCAGTAGGTGTCGTCGTTAGAAGGTTTTAGAAACACATATAAAATGTCGATATATTCATTCTATCATGAATTATCGTGTTCACAGACACACATGCACCCAAACAAGCATTCGTTTTCATTCTTAGAATTGTAAGGTTGGAAAAAATGAAATTCCGTTGAAAAATCCGCATCGAATTTTTGACTCATTACATAACTTCCCCTGTACATAGAAGTAAAAATTCTAGCTTATTTCCATTTTTGTGGGCAGAAACCAGTTTATAGTGAAATAATAAATTAATATATATGGCCACCACATCAACAGGGTGACGGCCCCGGGCTGTGGCAAGTGTGGGGTCTGGCCTCTCACAGTAAGCCACATCTTGGAGGAATGCTCTGGATATAAGGAAATACTAATGACCATGAGTTTACGAACAAGAAACATGAGATGCTAGGAGATGACAACTCGTCTATGGAAGCCGTCCTATACACAATGAAGACAAGTCACCTCATCTACCTAATCTAATCACTTGTACGGCGTCAAAAATCTAGGCAAATAATTTATGGTTTCCAGATTTACTTTGTGAAGCTCCATTCTAGGAATAGATAATTAAATTCACAATTTCTTTGTCAAATTTCACTATATATTCTCAAATACTCAACTAGTTTCGCCGTGTTAAGGCATTACCAAGAGTCACTTACAAACTGACAGAATTGGTTGACAGGGTAGAAGGTACAGTTATGGAGGGGGTTTTTAGGTAGTGACGGGGAATCCCTTGTTTTTGTTACTCTATACATTCCAATAAACAGATATTTACAAGATAATAATAAATATAAAATAAAAAAGAAAGAAAATATATATGTAAAATCTAATAAAGCGAATCTAACAGTAAAGTGTTGGTATTTATATAGGTATGACTCATGAATTATATAAATGTAAAATATAATAAATATTAAAGTGAATAAAAACAAATACATAGAATTTAAAGGCAAATTAAAACATCAAATGAAAATTATAGTATTCTCTGAATGTCAGTTGGCAAAACATTTCCACAATCATCAGACTCTTAGCTACTTGATATTTAAATTAAGAAGGGGGGAATGGTTCAGTTCTATTTGTTCATTTAGCCTTACAATATCGTTATTTTTGTTCAGTTTATTTATTTCTACCGCTTCCAGTAAATTCAAAAGTGGACCTTTTTGGCAGATATGTATTATATTTGGTTTGTGTTGTGTGTCTAAGGTATGTCCTGTTTCTGTGAGATGTTGGTGAAATGAGGAAGTGTTGGAGTTTGTATTTCTTGTGTGTTCCCTGTATCTAATCTTAAACGATCCCCTGTCTGTCCCGCGTATTTGGCATTACATTCTGGGCATTCCAATTGATACACTCCACATTTATCCATTAAATCTATTTTTTCTTTTGAATTAAATAATAATCTACCCAGATTGGGGTTGGATTTGAAGGCTGGATTTAAGTTATGCTTACTTAATTTCTTTTTTATTATTTGGGATAATATACCAGTGTAAGGGATAGAGTAATAATTACATTTTTCTGTTTGTGGTTTAGGGTAGATATTATGATAAGTTATCTGTTTTAATTTACTAGGTATTAGTTTGTCTATTATACTGGTATTAAAGTTATTGCCTGCTGCAATTTGCTTTAATTTGGCTATTTCTTGTTTTTTGTTTGTGTTCGTTAGAGGCAATGAGAAGCATCTATGTATCATGGACTTGAAGTATGCATATTTGTGAGATTCCGGGGCGTAAGAGTCATTGGGGATTATGGCGTCCGTGTAAGTGTCTTTTCTGTATATGTTAAATAGGAAGGAATTGTCTTGTCTTGTTGTTGTTAGGTCTAGAAAGTTTATGTTGTTCTGTTCGTTCTCTATTTCTACAGTAAATTTTATATTTTTGTGGAGGTTTGCCAACATACCTACTGCAGAAACCGTCAACTTAGTAGAGCATATTTTATGTAGGAAAAAGATCAACCCCAGTGTCCACATAGAAATCATGTCAATACTAAATACATGCCTCAACCAAAATTATTTCCAATTTATATTATTTGCAATTATTACTTGTTCCCATCTGAATATGATATTTGTAACTGAAGGGCTCAAGTGGATCACATAATTCTATTTTTTTTTTTTATTTTTTTTTTTTTTATTTCCGGGTGCTCCGGTAAATCACCCGCCCCGCAACTTCGTCGGGGAAGAGAATGTACAATATACATAACAATACAAATATACCTGTATACAATTATGGTATGGGGGGGGGGGGGGGGGGGGGGGGGGGTGTCTGGGGGCGACAGTCTCTGGTCCCTAACGGGACAGGCCGACACTCCCAGACCTCCTAGTGTTGCGGCTACCTGGTGGCGCCGAGAGAGCTCGAGATTAGTGGGATGGGGCTGCCTCTACATCGCGGTCGCCGGGGGGTAAAACTCGGGCCTGGCCCGTCAATCGCCCCCGGCGCTGGGTCAAAAGGCCTTTTTTTATTCCCGCCAGGAGGTAACAAACCGGCCGAACGCCGGGTAGTTCGACTCCGTCATCAACTCCGGCAGGGTCAATCCCAGATACGATCCTGTCGCGCGGATCAACTCCACCCTAGCCCTGTCGTACAACGGACAATCAAGAACCACATGTTCTGCAGTCTCGATGCCGCCACACGAACAGTTCGGGCTATCCTTCCTCTTGAAGAAGAAGAGTTTGGAGTTGAAGTCGCCGTGACCTGAAAGTACCTGAGATGTCCAGTGATCGGGCTGTACCCAAGTGGAGCGCAGGCGGACCTGGACGTCGGGAAAATTCGCGAATGTCGTTCGACCATCGGAGGAGCGTGACCATCGCTCTTGCCACTTTTGCAATATCCAGTCTTGGACAATGTCCTTGCAACGCTCTGGTCTGCTCTGTCCACGTAGTTCGCCCTCCAGAGCGAGGCGCAAGGGCTCATCTATATCTGCTCTCAGGGGCAAATTGCGTCTACAGAAGTACGAGGCGACCGCCCCGTCCAAGACCAAGTCTATGGGCGGAGCTCCCGCTAGCACCTGTAGCGCTGCTGTGGAGACAGTACGATAGGCCCTTATGACCCTTAGGAGGGCAGCTCTTTGGGCCTGCAGTAGTCTCGTCCTCTGCTGTTTGGTGGGGCTAAACCACCACCCTGCAGCAGCGTAACGAGCCACAGCCTCGAACACTCCCGTGTAGATCGTTCTACACGCTGAGTACTTGAGGCCCCATGTTGCGCGAGCTAGGCGGCTCAGAGCGTTGAAAGTGGCATTTGTCCTTTCCTTGATGGCAACAGCATGGGGAGCCGCGCTGAAGCCCGGGCCCAATCTCACACCTAGGTATGTGACTGCCTCCGGGAATTCAACGCGCATCCCCCGGATCCTCAAGGAGAAGGGGTGGCGGGCGTCGGTTTTTCCTCTCATCAGCAGGGCCGTAGTCTTGCTTGGTGAGAGTGCCAGCTTGTTGGCGCAGCACCAGCTGTCGACGAAATCGATGGCGGCTTGGGCTGTGCGGATCAGAGCTGCCCGGCTATCAGCGTGCACCGTGATTACGAGATCGTCAACATAGGCTATAGCCTTATATTCATGATTCTCGAGTTCACGGAGCAGTCCATCAAAGAGTATGTTCCAGAGTGTTGGTCCTAAGACCGAGCCCTGGGGGCATCCTCTAGTGATGTTCACTGATGTGCTGGCATACAGCTGACTTACAGTCGCAGTACTGCCGTCAAGGAAACTGGATATCAGCCCAAATATATTCCTAGGCGGTCCCATAGCACGCAGTCGCGTGAGGATGGCTGGCCACCAGGCGCAGTCGAACGCCGCCGCGATGTCGAAGAAGATGCAGAGGGCATATTTGCCTCTGCCCTCTACGACATCCGACCTCAGCGTTATCAACGCGTCCTCGGTTGACCTGCCCCTCAAGCAACCATACTGTATAGGGGATACGAAGGCGTATACTTGGGTGCGGATTCGGTCGAGGACGAGTCCTTCCAGTATCTTGCCGAACAGAGACAGAAGGCTGATCGGTCTGTAACTGCCTGCCAACGAAAGGTCCCTATCCCCAGGCTTGACAAACGTGCACACCATGGCTCGCTTCCAAGCACTCGGGAAGTGGCCTCGTCTTAGACAGGCATTGTACAGATAGAGCAGATCTGACTTAATGACCGGGAAAGCTTTCTTGATTATGGCCGCGTCCATGAGATCGCTCCCTGGGGCGCCGCCACTCTTCTGCCTCCTAATTACCAAGGTCAGATCTAGCTCGTCCCAATCAGGGGCGTCCTCCGTGTCCGGCAAGTCACGGGTAGCACACCTGATGTTATGTTGGGTAGGTGTATCCCCTGCCGGGTCGTCCTCCGGGAAAGCCTGGCTTAGGTACATCCCGCTGGCCTCCTCCAGGGACAAGGCATTCTGGATGCCATCCCTGATTGAGGCCACCGGGGCGACCGCCTTGAACCTCCCAGTGGCGACCCGATAGGGAATCCCCCACGGGTTTTTGCTGGACTCGTCTTCCACGAACCTCCTCCAGCTTGTTCTCTTGGCTGCTTCGATGCTCCGACCGTAGGCCTCGCTGAGTTGCCGGTATTCTTCCCTGCGAATAACCCGATGGAATTGGTCTCGGCACCGCTGGTACCGCCTCCTGGCACGATAAACGGCCCTCTTGGCGAGGGTGAGGTCCTCGCTCCACCAGGGGACTTTCCTCAACCGGTCGACCTTCTTGGGGATGGTCTCGTCGGCAGCTTTCAGCAAAATATTACTAAGCCTGCCGACGCCCTCCTCAATCTGGTCAACCGGGTCGGAAGTCCTGAGACCTTCCCATTCCTCGTCACAGGAGTAGGCAGCTGCGGCGGCCACGAAGGCTTCTGGTATCGCTCTGCGAGTTGCAAAGCGAGGATCCCTAGACATGACTGCCGTTTGCTGGGCGTCAAAAAGACTCACGTCTAGGACTTCATGGTCACTAGACGTAATCCCTCGGACTTCCCAGCCACTGACAGCCCTGTATAGTTCCCCAGAAACTAACGTGACATCGATGTGCGATACTCCATTGGCACCTCGAAAAGTGGGCGGAGAATGCTGCTTGTTGATTATGCACAGGTCATGGCGGGCGATCAGCTCCATTAGTCTGTCACCCCGGCGGTCGGTGCGAACCGATCCCCAGGAGACAGACCAGGCGTTGGCGTCCACCATGACTATGACTTGGCGTCCCGCTAGCTCATCCAACACGTGGTCCAAGTGGCTCAACTGTAGGTCTATGTGCTCAGACGGAGGAAAATATCCGCTGATCACACAGCAATCGACGTTGGCGTGTCTGATGCAGGCCACAGCAATGTGGCTGGTGGACAGATGGTGGAGTGCCATCACATCCACCTGGGGGCCGGTCACAACGATTGCGGCCATAGGCCGTTCGTTGTTCCTTGCGCCAGTTATTATTCTGTGGCCTGTACCAAGGCCTGCCACGCGATTTCCTACAACATAGGGTTCCTGTAGAGCCAAGAGCTGGACGGACTCAGCGTACAACAGTTCGCGCAACTCATCCGCCACTCTCTTACGCCTATGCATGTTGTGCTGGACAACGTGGATACCTGTGTGCTCCCTTGCTCTACCCGCCATAGTCCGTGCGAGAGGCCATCTTCTCGAGCGCGCGGATGTATGACGGGCATGTAGCGCTGTCTGCGCTGTGGGTTACACCCGGTTTCCCGCTGCCACAGTTGCAACACTTCGGCGGCAACGCTTTCCTCTTACAGCTGGAGCTGCGCACCAAGCACACACCCTCTCCTTGCTTGGGCAACGCTTCTCCGGGTGGCCGAAGCCATGGCACTTCCCACACCTGGTTACATCCAGGCAGTCCCGCACGGCACAAGTGTACCACCCTAGGATGATCTTACCAGCGGTGATGAGGGCCCTTCGGGTCGCAGGGGTGGTCTCAACCACCCAGCGCACTGTCGGTCTGCCAGGGGGGCCCTTTCTATAAATGGGGACTATGGGGGCGAGTGCGGGGTATTGGACTTGGAACCTCCTGGAGAGGTCCTCGGCCGACCAGCCCGCGGGCACATCGGAGATCGCTAAGCGCGGTCTCCTCCTGTGCAGCGCCTCCGCCCTTAGGCCCAACTCCTGGAGTCGGGCATTGGAGGTCAGCGCCGCAAGTTCCTCAGCCGAGAACACCTCCAAGAGAATTCCCCCCCTCCTGGCGGGTCTGCTGTTTTTCATGGTAATCCCGAGCTCTCCCGGGGTCATCTGGTCCATGGCGTCTGCAAGTGGACGTGTGTCCTCTTTGTTGGTCAGCTCGACCACGGCCATGTATGTCTTAGGGCGATTTTGGTTCTCCCCCGCCGTGGCGAGCTGTTTGAGGATATCTTCTTTCCTTCTGGTGGGGGGGGGGGGGGGGGGGGCAGTCTTGCCGCGGCAGTTGTTGCTGCCGGAGCTGCTGATGGGGGTTGGGTGGTTGCAGGTGTCCTCTTCTTCCTTCTCTTCGCCACCGTTGTCCACGGTGTGGCCTGAGGATATTCGGCGTCAATGAGGGGGGGCGGGGGAGGAGAGGACGGGAGGGGGGTCCCTTCCATCTCTATCCCTCGACTGGAAAGGGGGGCGGTGGGGGTCTTGGGGGCCGTAGGAGGTGCTGTGGGGGGAGGGACAGCAGTGCATGTTGGCGTCCCTTTCGCCGCTCCTCTCTTCTTCTTTTTCATGTGATCCACCGGTTCCTCTTCCGGCAGAGTCCTGTTCAGGGGGGGAGGATGTGGTGGGTCCACTGGTCCCCTGGGAGGGGGGCGCTGGGGGAGGCCGGCCAAGCAAGCGGCGATTGTAGTCGCCACCGTCTCAGCCAGACCTCCCGCGATCTCCCTCGCCATCTGGACTTTGGCCTCTGCCACCTCCCTCGCCGCTGACATAAGGACCAGGAGGCGGGTGATCCCCCTGTTCACCCGCTCGCGGTCCTTAACCTTGATTTTATTGCGCAGGAGGATGGCTGAGACCTCCGCCTGGACGGCATGAGCCTCCTCCATCAGGTGGCAATGTGTAGCTGCCACTGGTGTGGACTCCGCTGGCACTTGTATTTCGTCCGAGACCGGGCTGTGTACTCTACTTGGCTGGTAGGGGCTGGTCGAAGGGTGGGGGGCTCCGTCTAGGTGGGCGGGGCCTATTTCCCCTTCTCTCCCACATAATTCTATCTGTATCCTTGTCCTCTTTATCAAATATTTATTAAACCCATTGATGATTCATTTACATCCTATTGGTACACACTCCAATTTACTTTCCATTCCTAATATTTTTAGTTTATACAAAATTCCAAAAGAATTTGACATAGGTATTCAATAATATTGTATGAATTTAAAATAAATTGTTTATAGAGTATATTTTTTATTTACATCCTATTGGTGCACACTTCAATTTACTTCCTATTCCTCATTTTTTTAGCTGATACAAAATTCCAAAAGAATTTGACATTCAATAATATTGTATGAATTTAAAATAAATTGTTTATAGAGTATATTTTTTTATTTACATCCTATTGGTGCACACTCCAATTTACTTCCTATTCCTCATTTTTTTAGCTGATACAAAATTCCAAAAGAATTTGACATATCCAAAAGAATACCCAATCATATTCAATCTTTTCAACTGTATTTTAAATAAATTCTTTATGGAGTATACTTATTTATTTTTTAGTTTGACTCCATAAGTTTATTTAATACTATGCTTTCCATTTAAAAATATTTAGTAATTAAGTTCATTTTCTACATTCTGCTCCTTTTAAAGGTTTTTATATTATTAATCAATTTCTTTTGAAATATAAGGATCTTTAATGAATCTCTCTCTTGCGCTCTAAATTAGTCTACTCTTCTCCATTTGTTTCACTAACCAAAGTTATCTATTTGTGTTCCCGCACCAGGAATGTCCTACAATGAGCTTGTCAAGAGCTGGCAATTCTTGTCTGTTATCAGCTGCATATTTTTTTAATCAGTATTACTTTTTTCATTTTATCTCCGTTTTCTTCATGGACTTCTTCTAATGTTTACAACAGTTTCCTTGAGAACAGCTACACTAGTGAGATGTTTCTAGTTTGTGCCACAATTATTGTCTTCTTCGAGATGTAGATTGAATCAACATCAAAGTATGTCATATCTTTAATTTGGTCCACGTTGTCATAGTAATACTACGCCGGTTCTTACCAAGTGCCTCGTCTTCTAAATACTGTTCGTGATAGATCTGGATAATTTCCCCATTAAATTTTCTACTCGACTGGAAGCTTTCAAAGATATCATTTTTACTTTTGCTATTAATGAATTTACATGGGGAAACGTAGATGAGATTGGTTAAGAATGAAAAAAATGGGTGAAATAAATATATTGTGATATACCCGGCGTCCTACACCATAAATTGTGATGATCTTTGCCTCTTATAATTGATTGTAGCTATACCCGGCGCATCCTACACCATAAATTGATATGATCTTTCTTAGGGTCTTAAAACTTTTATTATTATTCTGAAAATGATTTTACTTTTGGGGTTAACATGCGTACTCAGAAGGTGAACTAGGCTATAGAGAGTTTAGAGAACAATTTATAAGACAACATACATTTATTAACACAATTATTGACCATATATTAGTGAGGCGTCCCTCCATAATCGCACATCTGGAATAAAATATCTATAAAACATGAAACAATTTATATAGACTTAAATGTTCTTGTAACTCCCGCAACATGAAGGTGTCTATTGATGATCAGCCAGCCATTCGTCTCGATGTCGGAGAAAATGTAAAATAAATGATTCCGTTACCTTGAAAGTCTTCTTTATTCTAACCACACTCCAGCCGGTGGTCTCTCCTCCAGGATTCACGAAGATTGAGGAACTTCCAGTCCCTTCGAAGTAGGCAGCAGGGATGATCTCCCTCCAGTAGCAAAATGAGAGTCTTCGGTCTCCTACGTCAGCTCAAACAGGAGTCTCCTTCCTCCTACAGCTCAGCCAGGAATGTCTTCTCCTTCCTCAGCTCAACTCTGAATAACTGCCCAGCTCAACAGCTGAACTCTGAATGACTATTTCCTCCGGCCACTCAACAGGAGTGACTGTCTCATCTGGTAGCTGAACGAGCAATCTCTACCTCCTCTGACACTTCAGCGAGGAATGTCTTCTCCATCAACAGCTCAACTTTGAATAACTGTCCAGCTCAACAGCTGAACTCGGAATGACTATTTCCTCCGGCCACTCAACAGGAATGACTGTCTCCTCTGGTAGCTGAACGTGGACTGTCTACCTCCTCTGACACTTCAGCGAGGAATGTCTTCTCCCTCAACAGCTCAACTTTGAATAACTGCCCAGCTCAACAGCTGAACTCGGAATGACTATTTCCTCCGGCCACTCAACAGGAATGACTGTCTCCTCTGGTAGCTGAACGTGGACTGTCTACCTCCTCTGACACTTCAGCGAGGAAAGAATACCTCATACGGCACAGAACCAACTTGTATTTTCATCCCCTCCACTTTATGTATCTTCCACTAGTGCGCTACTTGTGGTCGCTCTCATAACTATAATTACCAATCGGTCTGTGATATGCAATATATCACAATTGCCTCCCTTTGATTAAAAAAATTGCGGAGATACATTTGTTAAAGTAGCGACGTAATTTTTTTATTTTTTCACTGGCTCTAATTTCACCCACTTCTGAACACTTCTTATACTACACTGTACAATTTTATACAATATTACAATTTTTTACAATATATAACGATGGCTTAAAAAATGGCTTGAATATGTTAGTCTGTCTCGTACTTTATCAACTTCGTCCTGTCTGTCTGTCTCATATTTTATCAGCTTTGTACTGTCGGCTTATTTAATTAAATTATTACTTTAAATTATTTATTCTTCATATTCTCCTTAAATTCTTTATTATTTATTCTTCAAATTCTTTATTATTCATCGATACATGTGCCTTGGTAATAAAATTCTTTTTTTTTTTTTTTTTAACTATCAACCTTCATTTTCCTGCTATCAAATCTCATTCCAAATACCCCACTTAGGTATCAATTATTAACGACGACCGACGAAGAATGCTTCCACAGCATTAAAATACTAATAACGACGAAATATGCTCTCAACGCATCTATATCCACAATTACTACCACAAATATCGACGAAGAATGTCTTTCCTGACATTGTAGATTGGCCCTATTTCGGCTCACAAAATTCTCCATAAACTTCCATATCACTATTTATCGTCAAATATCCTTCTCTGTATAATAATTACCATTACCATTTCTTTCTTTACTTCGCACCATATTTAATCATCAAGGCATCCAAAATAACAATGTTAATAAAGTTTTCCTTATTTATCTATCAATATTTAATCAGCCGACAGTCAAAAGAATCAAAATACTCTGTTGAGATATCTTCCAAAGTGAAACCGCTATCGTCCCTAACTTAATTTGATTCCTATACTATCTCGAAATGTCCTGTCCTGCATCGTCATGTTGAAACCTGCAAGCCGATATCATAATACTTTTCTAAAATTAATTTGATTTTTACATATCTATAACTATCCTGTCTAGTATTGTTGTGTTTAGATCTGAAGCCGCTATCTTAACAATACTGTTTTAAAATTAATTTGATATCTACATATTTTGAATGATCCTGTCCTGTCATGTTGAGACCTGAAGCCCGCCGTTATAACAATGCGTCGAAGTTAATTTAATTTTTTACTTATCTCCAAATGTTCTGTCCTGTCTGTTCATGTTGAGACTTGAAGCCCGCTATCATAACACTGTTCTAAAATTAATTTGATTTCTTCACTATCTTGAACTATCCTGTCTAGTCAGGTTTAGACCTGCAAGCCGCTATCTTAACAATACTGTTTTAAAATTAATTTGTTATCTACATATCCTGAACAATCCTGTCCTGTCAGGTTTAGACCTGAAGCCCGCCAAATGAAATAACTAACAAAAATATTAACACAAAACGAAACGAAAAATATATGAACGCTAAACTATATAATACTTATTTACAAACATGCATTTACATTCCTGAATTCCGAAAAATACCCAATTGCACTCAACTTAATTACCTTTTCTCCAACGTTCTCTAAGATGTCTGCGAATGCATCTACTGTTTTTGTCCCTTGAATTATTACGCTTGTCTCAACCGTTTTCCCAAAATGTCGGGCCATTCTTTGACAGATGTAGGTCTCACTACTTTTTGTACTTCTCTCACGGATTCTAGCGACTAACTTTACAAAATATTCTACTGGCGACTGTTCCATGTGTTCTTTGAACGTCTCCGTGTCCAATTCCAGGGACACTATATTATCGTATGTCTCCCCATGAAATTTGTCTTTGAATGTTTGTATAAAGGTGTCTATGTTTGTTATTTCATCTTTCTTTCTTAGAAACCACCACTGTGCTTCTGCTTCTAAATGTTCCAAAATAAACCTACTGAAATTGCTAGGTCTGCGTGACTGATACTCTGAAACTAAGTCTTCCAAAAATTGTAGCGGTAAGTCTTTTTTACTGTTTTTGAATGTAAATTTTGCAGGTTGGTTCTCCGATCGATATATTATGGTTTCTGTCTGTCCTGTTTACGCTTGTCTCAACCGTTTTCCCAAAATGTCGGGCCATTCTTTGACAGATGTAGGTCTCACTACTTTTTGTACTTCTCTCACGGATTCTAGCGACTAACTTTACAAAATATTCTACTGGCGACTGTTCCATGAGTTCTTTGAACGTCTCCGTGTCCAATTCTCTAAGTCTTTTTTACTGTTTTTGAATGTAAATTTTGCAGGTTGGTTCTCCGATCGATATATTATGGTTTCTGTCTGTCCTGTTGTCTCTCTATAATCGTCGGTAACTTGTTTTGACTTCTTTAAGTTTACTATTTCTATTTCTAAGTCCGTCATTTTATTTTCGATTTTGTCCATATTTTGTTTCATACTGTCTTTTGTATCCTCATTCCTTTGTACGCACTCGTCTGTCAGTTCCGTTTTAGTGTCAAATATATCTTTTTCTATCTTGACCCCTTGTTGCACAATTTTCGTAGTTAATTCCTGTCCCTGAATGTCCATGTCAGTCTGTAATTGTTTATAATGACCGGTCAGGTCCTCAATTTTTATGTTCAGTTCTTGGAAACCATTTTTTATATATGTCCTTAATGATTGTAAGTTCTCTGTCATCTCTGTCCTAATTGATGTCATATTTGATTCCATCCTTTCTGTCATCGTTTTATTATCCGTCCTAATTGATGTTATTTCTGTCATTAACAATTTATTATTTTCTTTCATCTCTGTCATAAACCATTTATTATTCTCTGTTATAATTTTCATTACTGTTTCCATGTCTAAACTACTGTTTCTGTCT
Source organism: Aradus depressus (assembly GCA_963662175.1). NCBI lineage: Eukaryota > Metazoa > Arthropoda > Insecta > Hemiptera > Aradidae > Aradus > Aradus depressus. The sequence goes on along the minus strand of OY759215.1, from coordinate 3,202,316 downwards.
GTCGTCTTTTTCGTTGTTTCGTTTGTCTCTAATATTAATTCCCCATTAGTCTCTTCGTCATCCCTTTGGTCACCCTTTGTCATTGACTCACGTATTTTTGACCTTGTCCCTTCAGCCATTTTTAAAATACAAATTACTATAATGGATATAAATCAATATAAATTATAAATTGTTCTCTTATCTCACCGGATTTCTTTCGTACCCGGCACAATCCACCATAAATTGTGATATACCCGGCGTCCTACACCATAAATTGTGATGATCTTTGCCTCTTATAATTGATTGTAGCTATACCCGGCGCATCCTACACCATAAATTGATATGATCTTTCTTAGGGTCTTAAAACTTTTATTATTATTCTGAAAATGATTTTACTTTTGGGGTTAACATGCGTACTCAGAAGGTGAACTAGGCTATAGAGAGTTTAGAGAACAATTTATAAGACAACATACATTTATTAACACAATTATTGACCATATATTAGTGAGGCGTCCCTCCATAATCGCACATCTGGAATAAAATATCTATAAAACATGAAACAATTTATATAGACTTAAATGTTCTTGTAACTCCCGCAACATGAAGGTGTCTATTGATGATCAGCCAGCCATTCGTCTCGATGTCGGAGAAAATGTAAAATAAATGATTCCGTTACCTTGAAAGTCTTCTTTATTCTAACCACACTCCAGCCGGTGGTCTCTCCTCCAGGATTCACGAAGATTGAGGAACTTCCAGTCCCTTCGAAGTAGGCAGCAGGGATGATCTCCCTCCAGTAGCAAAATGAGAGTCTTCGGTCTCCTACGTCAGCTCAAACAGGAGTCTCCTTCCTCCTACAGCTCAGCCAGGAATGTCTTCTCCTTCAACAGCTCAACTCTGAATAACTGCCCAGCTCAACAGCTGAACTCTGAATGAATATTTCCTCCGGCCACTCAACAGGAGTGACTGTCTCATCTGGTAGCTGAACGAGCAATCTCTACCTCCTCTGACACTTCAGCGAGGAATGACTGTCTCCTCTAGTAGCTGAATGAGGACTGTCTACCTCCTCTGACACTTCAGCGAGGAATGTCTTCTCCCTCAACAGCTCAACTTTGAATAACTGCCCAGCTCAACAGCTGAACTCGGAATGACTATTTCCTCCGGCCACTCAACAGGAATGACTGTCTCCTCTGGTAGCTGAACGTGGACTGTCTACCTCCTCTGACACTTCAGCGAGGAATGTCTTCTCCGTCAACAGCTCAACTTTGAATAACTGCCCAGCTCAACAGCTGAACTCGGAATGACTATTTCCTCCGGCCACTCAACAGGAAGGACTGTCTCCTCTGGTAGCTGAACGTGGACTGTCTACCTCCTCTGACACTTCAGCGAGGAAAGAATACCTCATACGACACAGGACCAACTTGTATTTTCATCCCCTCCACTTTATGTATCTTCCACTAGTGCGCTACTCGTGGTCGCTCTCATAACTATAATTACCAATCGGTCTGTGATATGCAATATATCACAATATATATATGTACAGAGATGATATAAGAGATTGTGACTCATGCCTAGGCTTTAAACACGAGAAGGCCTACTACCAAAGAGCCCTTTTTTGTCGCTCTGGTGCGCCCGACTCTACTATGGGAGTCACACATTTTTATTTACGTTGAGGTGTTCAAAGAGGACCCGACTCGGGACCATCACTTAACGGCATGCTCATGGTTCACCTTCAAGATAAGGGCCTCCAACTTGCGATCAGTAGGCTAGCACAGCTCTGAGCTACCGGCGCCTTCTCCCTATTACATTTTGTACAAAGGTTAAATTGTGTTTATCGGTACAAAATGGAAATAAAATTAATCATTCAAGCGTGCATTATTTCTAGTTGAAATGGAAATGAACAACACGACCACATATTGTTCTTTACTTATTCTATTAAATTTTCAAAATAAAAAATGACCTTTAAAAGAACACAATCCGTTGGATACCCGCTGAATATTTTTGCTAACAATATATCTTTTTTTTTTTTTTGTACTAATCATTTGGATATCAAATATCTGTGCAAGTTTCTAACGTATTAGTCCAACGCAAACGTCATTCATTCAAAATAAGTCCAAGGAGAGATGGAGCGGGAGAGGAAGACATCTTAGTAAAGTAGATGAATGCAAACACTCCGTCTTATAAATGTTAATATATTATTTAAATTAAGTCTTAATTTTGAATATTTACTATCGGTGAATCACCATAACTAAATGTGATGGTAAGAAAAGAGGAAAACAATACAGAACGATATTATTTATATTTTATCATGTTTTAGCATGCTAGGTTGGCATATTTATACAATTGTCAGGCTACTTGAGATTACCAAAACCAAACTCAAATAATACCTTTGAACTTCGGTCTGCAGATGGCATGAGCACTATACATACTACACTATATGTATATATTTTAGTGGAATTACACAATAAACATGTTAAAGGTTCTATGTTTTCATTAGCGTTAATATAATTAGGTGATGTAATAAAAATAGTATTTATTAATAATAATAGATAATTAATAATAAATTTCTTGTGTGATTCGAATATTGTATTTAAAAATTGAATTTATATTGACAATACCTATCTTGTAATAATAGCAATAATAAACTGCTCCACAAAAAAACCGGTGCATTCTGAAAATTTGATTTTCAAATATAACAAGACAATGGTCGTTTATCCTCTGCATTTCGCATCTTTCTCCAGTTTCTTTTGCGATTTTGTCCGAGAAATATCTGTTCTTGTTAAATTAGTGATGACACCTGAACAAGTGGCCCTTGCTGCGCTTTGGTGGAAGATGGGCGTTGCCAGCGTTACGCGGCGCGTGCTTAAGGGCTGCCGGAAACAACAATCCGTAGAACCATTCAACGGTATAGGGAGACAGGGCAGGGTTGAGGTCGACCGAGGCACTGGTCTGCATGAACGACACATTTTTGTTCTGTGCCGGACATGAACCCGATCGAGCACCTTTGTGACAAACTTGGACGAGATTTGAGACGTCCAGCAGCTTAGCAGAGCTAAGAATTGCTCTGGTAGACACCTGGAAGGACAAACCCCAGGACACCCTCAAAAACCTCATAAAGAGTATGCCAAACAGGCTAGAAGAAGTTCGTTCTCAGGTAAGAGATGTGAAATGAAAACAAATGTCCTAGGAAAATAGGCAACATTTAATTTTTGATAGTTTTTTTTTTTTCATAACTTTTATTAAATAATAAATTTCTTTCCAAGATTCCCAAGCATTTTGATTTTTCTTTCCTAATTCCATATGAAATTTGCTACACTAAAAAACTATATTTGATCCAAAAAAAAATGTTAAAGAAATAATTTGAGTTAGGCTCTTAATAGGTTTATGAAGTCTTCAAACAGATAACCCTACAGACAGATTTTGAAGAATTCTGCCTAAATACGAAATTGATTTTACTTTACAAGTAGCAATTCCATAAGAGAAAATTCAATGAGATGCCATCTGGAAACATTGGTTTCGCAGAAAATAATTAAAAACATATTCAACTATTTAATATTGAATATGGAATTTTGTTTCGCAATTGGTACCTCTATCCATTGCGTTGAATCCGAAGAAGTCGCAAGTTTTGACCTCTGAGATAGCTTAGAGAGATAAGGACAATAAAAGAAAATAATTCGTTAGCAATTATACAAATATATTTAAATAAAATTGAGATTGATTTACATCATATTAAAGATAAAATAATTATCAAAATGACGTCATTTACACATATTCGGGCTTCACTTGATTTATATTTACACTTTTTGGTTTACTACACTTGACTCGAACACACAATGTGCACCTTGCACTCCTAAAACTCTTCCATCTCCCACTTAAATCATTTTAAAACTAATGTACTATGTCCATTTTGGAGATAGACATTAAACAAGCATGCTCTCATGGCACACTTCATTCTTGTCAAAACACATCGTCATCTCAATTCCGTTCAGTTTTTGTCTTACTTTTAAACTGTTTTTACATTTACTTTTTCTTAATTTTCTTTTCATTTTTTTTATTGTTTCTTCATACTATTTGATAATAATAAATTCCGTATTATATTCAACGACTTTTATAATGAATAATATTGTCTAAATAAAAAGAAATTATTTTATTCACTTTTGTTTCGAAGAATATTAAATCGATATCGTCCTCCAATTCGATTATTTATCTTTCATTGTTATTGACCATTATCTTTCTCTGGAAGAAATATTTTAATTTCTTCATCAAAATCATAAAATAATTTGTCATTGCTTCTTACAAAATTTAATCAAATTATATATATATATATATATTTTTTTTTTTTAAACACGGTAGCCTCTAGTTAGTTATTGTGACTCATGCCCGGACTCGCCTACTAGCAGAGCGCTCTTTCATCATTCTGGTGGACATGAGCCCTACTATAGTGTGTGAGTCCTACGTAGGTCTTCAACGAAGGCGTAACATCGTACATCGACGTCTTCACGTGCTCAAGGTTCCACCAGGTTTTGTGCTCGCGATCTTGAGCTCAGTAAGCAAGCAGGCTGCCGCGGCACCCTCCCATACCCTCGATTAATTCCCTAAATGAACGTACATCCCTCCAAGTCTCCATGTGAACATACTGAAGGGACAGAAAGTTCTTTGTTGTAACGTATTTTAAATATGGTTCTTTACTTTGTTAATTATTGTATTCTTCAATTTCTTTTTAAACAAATAATTTAACGTTTTATTTTGAGACTGTTATCTAACATTCTTTTCTTTGAACGAATTTTTCATATGAAGTATGCAAAGATACTCGTACTAAGTGTTTAAGCTTTTTTTTTTTTTTTTTAACTCTCCTTGTTTAAAAATGTATATGTTAGTATTATTGTTTTTGTATTTTCTTAGATTACTTATGAAACTGCCCAACGTCGGTGGCCCTAGGCAGAGCAGGAGAAGACTGCTGGCAGGAGTCAGCACATCCATCTTTCTGCACGGGGCCCCGACATGGGCAGATGCAACGAGGATTCCCTCATACCCGAGGCTGATCGCCCCCGCTCACAGGCGGAGCGCACTGAGAGTCGCATGCGCCTACCGAACAGTTTCTGGCGACGCTGCCTATGTAATTGCTGGGCTGCCCCCCATTGACCTACTGGCACGGGAGCGTACGCGACACTTCAAAAGGAAACAAGACCCGGTTCAGGTGGAAGAGGTGGTGCAGCGCTTCGACCGCAGGGGAAACCGGGTCTTCTATCAGGACGCGGGGGCCAGCCCTGGTCCAGCAGAGCCAGAGAGGGCCAGGACAATTAGGGAGTGGCAGGAAGAATGGGACAAGTCCACAAAGGGACGGTGGACCCATCGGCTCATCCCTCGAGTCGAGCCTTGGCTCACCAGGAAGCATGGGGAGGTGAATTACCACCTCACCCAGGTACTCACGGGACACGGTGGGTTCGGGGGGTACCTCCACAAAATCGGGGCAGCAACAACACCAGACTGCCCCGCGTGCCTTGGTGAGACGGAGACGGCGGAGCATGTCCTCCTCAAATGCCCCAGATTTGAGTAGGGAAGGAAAAATCTGGAGTGCAGCCTGGGCGGGGCGCTGACTGATACCAGTTACGTGGACGCTATGCTGCGCTCCCAGGAGTCGTGGGATGAGGGCTGCGAATTTGCAGCACTCATCATGGGTGGGTTGGCCCTCCAGGAGAGGGCTGACAAGGAACAACAGTAGCAGCAATAAGAACAGAAGAAGGGGCGTTACCAGCCACCCGTCCTCCCTTCCGCGAAGTAATGACAGGCCGTCAGTTCCGCGGAAGGGAACCAGGATCGTCGAAGGAGGGGGTTTTAGTGGGTATGGAGCAACGGCTCGAGCCCCACACTATCCAGGGCTATCTTCCCTGCATGTGCGTGACTGGCATTTCCCCATCCAGCCAAAAAAAAAAAAAAATTAATTAAATCTTTTTTTTTTTGGAGGTCCGGTGTGTCCCGCTCGTGTCATTTGCTGTCCTAAAGGGCCTTATAATAAGATAACTATACAATGTTCTAGCCCTATCAATACTTAGCAAGTTTCATATTAATATGAAACTTGCTAAGTATTGATAGGGCTAGAACATTGTATAGTTATCTTATTATAAGGCCCTTTAGGACAGCAAATGACACGAGCGGGACACACCGGACCTACACAAGTGATGGATGCACCCACCTCCTGCAGGAACGTAGCAGTCAATTCTTACTTTGATTTAACAAGGATTGTCTACAACTGTAGTTGCACACACACATGCGAAAGGTTTTTTTTTTTTTTTTTTTTTTTTTTGTTTGGCTTCATGTACGGTGCATATTAGCCATGTCAATGTGTTATATATAATTATTTAAGACATCCTTGGCCCCGGGAGGGAGTTCTATCTACGAAATAAAACTCACTCCCGGACGGGATTCGAACCCGCAAACCATGGTGACACCATGCGACCAAAGCCCTACGCTCTAGCCCGCACGGCCACCATGGCCCCCCATGCGAAAGGTTTCTCTCCCTCTGTATCAACAAATGTCTCTTGAAAATACCATTCTCTATATTATAGCTGCACAACAGACATTGGACAGGTTTCTCTTTCGATTGTATCAACATATGCTTCAAGCTGCAAGATTGTCTGTATGTATCAACATATGCCTATTCAAATTGCCAGATGTTCTACACTTGTAGATGCACAATTCACATTGGAAAGGTTTTTCTCCCTTATGTATCAACATATGCTTCTTCAAGCTGCCAGATGCTCTACACCTGTAGATGCACAATTCACATTGGAAAGGTTTCTCCCCCTTATGTATCAACATATGGGTCTTCAAGGTGCCAGATGCTCTAAACTTGTAGATGCACAGTTCACATTGAAAAGGTATCTCCCCCCTATGTATCAACATATGCCTCTTCAAGGTGCCAGATGCTCTACACTTGTAGATGCACAATTCACATTGAAAAGGTTTCTCCCCCTTATGTATCAACATATGCCTCTTCAAGCTGCCAGATGCTCTACCCCTTATGTATCAACATATGGGTCTTCATGTTGCCAGATTGTCTACAACTGTAGTTGCAGAGCTCACATTGGAAAGGTTTCTCCCCCTTATGTATCAACATATGTGTCTTCAAGGTGCTAGATAGTCTACTACTGTAGCTGCACAGCTCACATTGGAAAGGTTTCTCCCCCTTATGTATCAACATATGCCTCTTCAAGGTGCTAGATAGTCTACTACTGTAGCTGCACAGCTCACATTGGAAAGGTTTCTCCCCCTTATGTATCAACATATGGGTCTTCATGTTGCCAGATTGTCTACAACTGTAGTTGCAGAGCTCACATTGGAAAGGTTTCTCCCCCTTATGTATCAACATATGTGTCTTCAAGGTGCTAGATAGTCTACTACTGTAGTTGCAGAGCTCACATTGGAAAGGTTTCTCCCCCTTATGTATCAACATATGTGTCTTCAAGGTGCTAGATAGTCTACTACTGTAGCTGCACAGCTCACATTGGAAAGGTTTCTCCCCCTTATGTATCAACATATGGGTCTTCATGTTGCCAGATTGTCTACAACTGTAGCTGCACAGCTCACATTGGAAAGGTTTCTCCCCCTTATGTATCAACATATGGGTCTTCAAGGTGCCAGATTGTCTGAATCTGTAACTGCACAGCTCACATTGGAAAGGTTTCTCCCCCTTATGTATAAACATATGGGTCTTCAAGGTGCCAGATTGTCTACAATGGTAGCTGCAATATTCACATTGGAAAGGTTTCTCCCCCTTATGTATCAACATATGGGTCTTCATGTTGCCAGATTGTCTACAACTGTAGCTGCACAGCTCACATTGGAAAGGTTTCTCCCCCTTATGTATCAACATATGTGTCTTCAAGGTGCTAGATAGTCTACTACTGTAGCTGCACAGCTCACATTGGAAAGGTTTCTCTCCCTTATGTATCAACATATGCCTCTTCAAGCTGCCAGATTGTCTACAAGTGTAACTACAGAAAGAACATTGTAATGATTTGTCCACATTTCTTGTCATTGTGTTATTGTCCTCCGATGTCGAAGGTATGTCCAGCAGTGGAGGGACAGCTTTCATATGTCGCCTAACGATGTGCTTCCTAAGTCTGCCTCGGCTGACTGACATGTGACCACAGTGAAAACACGCCGTACGCACGGAGCCAACAGTATCACCTGAAACTGAAGGATATAAATATAATTTATGGTTTCCAGATTTATTTTGTGAAGCTCCATTCTAGGAATAGATAATTAAAATACACAATTTCATTGTCAAAAAACTTCACTATAGGATTAGGATTAGGGTTATAGATGCTCAACATCAAGGTCATAAGCATCTAAATACTTAGGCATGGAGACAGATGCATATCCATACATATGCACATACACACATATATATATATATACACACATCTATACATATATATACACACATTTTTTTTTTTTTATGTATTATTGTTTACTTCAACATTTTTGGTTGAATTATAGTTCGTCCATTAGTTTCGTGTCACTAAAAAAGTCTATAGTTCTCTGGAGTGCCTCTCGGTGGTTGCCCAGGGCTGCTGGTAGTGCTCTGGTGATGCCTCTCCTGGCCAGCTCCTCCTGATAGAGTGGACACTCCTCCAGGATGTGCCGCACCGACAGCTCCTCCTGATAGAGTGGACACTCCTCCAGGATGTGCCGCACCGACAGCTCCTCCTGATAGAGTGGACACTCCTCCAGGATGTGCCGCACCGACAGCTCCTCCTGATAGAGTGGACACTCCTCCAGGATGTGCAGCACCGACAGCTCCTTCTGATAGAGTGGACACTCCTCCAGGATGTGCCGCACCGACAGCTCCTTCTGATAGAGTGGACACTCCTCCAGGATGTGCCGCACCGACAGCTCCTCCTCATACAGTTCACACTTCCTGGCTTCCTCTCTTCTTATCAGGTGGCCGTGGCTCAGCCGACAGTGGCCCACTCGTAGCCTCATCACTGCCACTTCTTCTCGTCGGTTATCCCTGATGGACGTTTTCCATGGTTCCACCCCTTTTTTGATGTTTTTAATTTGTTGCGGCCGTCAACTTCGTTCCACATGTTGATCCAACCCAGTTGAACCTTACTATGTAGTATCTGTTTGAGATCCGATTTTGTAGAAATTTCATTACATTCAGCAGCTGAAGTTGAGGCTTCTTTCGCAGCAAGGTCTGCTTGTTCATTTCCTTCTATGCCTACATGTGATGGAAACCACATAAACTCGTTTATAAGTGACTCTTGATAATGCCTTAACACGGCGAAACTAGTTGAGTATTTGAGAATATATAGTGAAGTTTGACAAAGAAATTGTGTATTTTAATTATCTATTCCTGGATATAAATATAGAATCGGGAAACACTCGGGAGCTCTATAACTGCAGTTTTCTATTGGTCAGTAGAATAATGATAATCACACCGATATAAGTAATAATTACTAATTATTATTATTAATTATTAATATTTCAATTGTATTTTTTGTAAAATATCGGGAACGGAAAATGAACACAGCTGTTCAAAATAATGAGAAGTCATCGACAGCTTGTTTGTGATATTCACATGATGACTTGAAAAGTGTTGTAGTGCTTCTCAGGCAAAATTATCGCGGGTCTATGGACCTCTAGCTAGTAGGTAGGGAGAAGAATATACAGAAAATAGGAATAGTCCATGGACCTCTAGCTAGTAGGTAGGAAAGAGAATATACAGAAAATAGGAATATTCAATGGACCTCTAGCTAGTAGGTAGGGAAGAGAATATACAGAAAATAGGAATAGTGATAGGAAGATGTTTGCTACTATTTAGAGTAAATGAATAAAACAAACTTATTTTTGAAATATTGTCTATTCCACTAAAGATATATATATATATACAACTACCGGTTTCGGCTTTATACCATCGTCAGGTCTAGTTATGAACTAAGTCAGTTTGCAGAGAGCGCCCTTCTAATACATCTCGGGTGAAAGGGTGCCATTAAAACTTGGGAGTCCCCCGGCTGTACCGTTAGCTAACTCATTAAATATTTCCTAACAAAACCTAGTTCTAAATTTACATAAAACAATATTACTAGACTAATCGTGGCTAAACAACAAATAAATAAGTATAAAATTATAAAAAATAAAATTAATAATAATATTAAGATTTAGATAACATTAAATATCTATGTGGAACCAAATATCAATAACAGATAATACAAACATATATGTGGAAACAGAACTGGATCAGGGTGTTAACAAAGGGGAATAGTTGAAATAAATTTGGTCATTCATACAAATGTAGGTAAAGAGTTGAAAAAAGAAGGTTTCAATATCGGGTTTAAAACTATCAATCCCATAAGCCAGTGCCTAGAGAGAGGTAGGGACAGAACAGATTTTTTTTTTTTTTTTTTAAGGCATGTCAACCATATTGGTTATGAGTGCCTAGGTACTGTAACAGTAAAACGGATCCCCGCGGGATACGAAGAGGGGAGCCAGACGGAAACCCAGTCCAGGACCCGGGGGCACCCAGTGGGCGTCCCAACCAGACCAAGGGACAAGGAACGGCGAAACCAGGTGTCTCTCTATAGGCAAAGAGCTTGGGCCCTGGAGAAGTAAGCGAGGCCTGATAAGGAGGATGTGCTTGTAATGGGCACCGACCACATCCTCCAGGCCCGGGACTGTATCAGTCCAGAGAACCCGGTGGCGCCGCCTAAGCCCCCCGGTCCGGCCACCATCCGCACACCAGGCCACCCCCAGTGCCCCACACAGAGCCCCCGCCCGCCATCCCCCCCCCGGCCGCCGCGGGGGACCGGCGATAATTGAAGGCTGATACACTTCCTGCTACATGTTTCGTATATATATTATCTCAAATGAAAATCAAGGTCAAAACTATAGATACATGTAAAAAAAAAAAAAAAAAAAAAAAAAAATAATAATAAATAAATAATAATAATAATAAATAAAATGAAAAATATTACTAAATATGTTAGGATAAAATAAATTATATTAATTGGAGTAAGTTATTATTTTTTAAAAACGAAAAAAGGGCCGTTAAATAGGTGCTATGGTCGCCCAAGAGCTCTGCCAGGTTGTACGGGAGGTTGAGGGTTGCCAATATATCCTGGTATCTGATGCACTCTGTGAAGATGTGTTTAATGGTAAGTCGAACGTTACATGCAATGCAGAGAGGATGCTCCTCTCTAGCCATAAGGTAGCCGTGGGTGAGCCGAGTGTGGCCGATCCGCAGTCTGGTTAGCACCACCTCCTCACGACGAGACTCCCTGGCAGAGGAGCTCCACGACCTCACATCCCACCTCATCTCCCTCAGTTTGTTGTCTTCTACCTCTAACCAACACTCTTGCCATGTGTTCAGAATGTGTCGATGAGCTGTCTTCACGTAATCTCTATAGTGGAGTTTCAGGTAGTTGGGAGTCTCCAGTGTTGCCTGTTTGGCCATAGAATCCGCTAAAGTATTTCCGGGGATCCCGCTATGTCCCGGTATCCAACAGAAGATCACTTCAAAATTTTCTCTTTTGAGCCTTCTTAGGGTGGTCTGTATTTCTATAACAAGAAGTTCCGAGGAAAAGGGCCGCCTGATGGCCAGGATTGCACTGAGGGAGTCACTAAACACAACAATCCGTTTGTGATGAGTTGTTACGATGCTTAGGGCTTTGTATATAGCAAAAAGTTCAGAAGAGTAGACTGAACTGTAGGGTGACAGGGTGAATTTATATTGACGATTGTCAATAATAGCTGCGCATCCAACACCTGACAGAGACTTGGAGCCATCTGTAAATATGTTACAGGAGGGTGTGTAGGAACTCACTATTTCTCCAAAACGTTGTTTATAAAATAATGGAGGGGTGGATAATTTGATGGAGGTGGTAAGGGTTAAATTTACTTTAGGTTGTGGTAGGAGCCAGGGCTCGGTCGGGTGGTAGGTGATAGGTTGGAGGTTAGGAAGCAGGAGTTTCATAGACTTCAAGTCGTTGAGAACTCTAGTTTTTAAGGGAATGTATTTCGGATCGGGTTGATTCGGTGGTTCCTGTCCATACGGGGTGATGAACCGAGTTCTGAGTGGATGACTGTGGTTTGCCAGAACTTTAGCATAGTAGGAAACAGTGAGTCTCCTCCTTCTGTATGAGAGCGGGGGCTCCCCGCTGTCTGCACACAAGCTCAGGGTTGGGCTGGAGCGGAAGGCCCCAGTAGCTATCCTGATTCCGGTATGGTGGATACTGTCTAACATGTGGAGGACGGTGGGTCTAGCTGAGCTGTAGGCCACACTGCCATAGTCCAGCAGGGACCGGATGAGGGCTCTGTAGAGCCGCAGCATGGTGGTCCGGTCAGCCCCCCAGTAAGTGTTGGCTAGGTTCCGGAGCAGGTTCATTGACTTCAGACACTTGTTCCTCAGGGTTTTAATATGACACAGCCAAGTCAGACGACGATCGAACCAAAGACCAAGGAACTTCACTTCCTTTTCCACAATGATGGTATTTGCTCCCAAATATAATAAAGGGGTGACAATTCGTCTACGGCGGGAAAACAATACTGTCTTAGTCTTCTGGTGAGAAAACGAAAAACCCCTTCCTACAGTCCAAGCGTTGACCTCATTTATAGACTTCTGGATTTGGTTCTCCAGGAACGTAGGGGACCGAGAGCTAGCGAAAATTACTAAATCATCAACAAACAGAAGGCCCCTAACTGGTAACCTGATGCTGTCTGTAATTCCATTGATGGCTATCTGGAACAGGATCACACTCATCACGCTCCCCTGGGGAATCCCCACTTCCTGGGGAAACGAATTTGAGAGTTTCGCTCCGCACATGACTCTGAATGTTCGGTCCTGTAAAAAATGTTTAACATAATAGTATAAATGTCCTGTTATGCCCCAACCAATCAGAGTCTCTAAAACATGCCTATGCCAGACCCTGTCGTACGCGTTCTGAATATCGAAGAAAACAGCTAGTGTTTCCTCGTTGGATTCAAAAGCGCCATATACATGTTCAGACAACTCGACGAGATGGTCGGTAGTAGATCGGTTTTTACGAAAGCCGCTCTGTATTGGTGATATCAGTTGATTTTTCTCCAGGAACCAGGTAAGTCTACGGATTATCATTTTTTCTATTAGTTTTGCAATGGAGCTAGTAAGTGCAATGGGTCGGTAACTATTGACTAATCTTGAATCTTTATTTGGTTTGAGGACAGGAATCAGATATGATTCTCTCCAGCGGGTAGGGAATTCGTGTTTCAAAAATATATTATTTAATAATTTAAGCAAGAAAACTTTTTTGTCCAAAGGAAGGTATTTCAGCATGCTTGCAGTTATGTCGTCCGGACCGGGAGTTACCTTTCGAAGACTATTTAGCGCATCAGTGAATTCCCACGAAGAAAACGGTGTGTCAAGAGGGCTACCATAGCTGGGAGGGGGATGGAGAGGGGGCAGTGAATTGATATCGTCCAGGAAGTCAGTTCTGTAGTTGTCAGTGGATGAAATAAATGAAAAGTGTCTAGCTAAGTAGTTGGCTATGTCCTGCTTGTCAGTGACCATGTCCTGTTGGATGAGGAGGCCGGGTATGGGGGCCCTGCCTCGTCCTTTGCCAGAGATACGGTTCACCTTGTCCCACACTTCTGACAGGGGCCTATTGGAGCTGAGACTGGACAAGTAGTCCACCCAGCAGCTCCTCCTACTGTCTCTAATCACTTTCCTAGCCCTGTTCTTAGCCTCCTTGTACAAAGTCAGCTTGGCACTGGATGGACTTTTTTTAAAATTGCTTAACGCCTTTTTTCTAGCTCTAACTGCGTCTGCGCAATCGTTTGTCCACCATGGAACAGGGTGCCTCTTAGGGAAAGGATTGGTCTTAGGGATGGATTGTTTCGCAGCTGTAGTTATGGCATTTTCCAGTGCTAATAATTTCATTGCAGAAGGGGTGTTGTCAGGACAAGATAGGGGGGCTTGTAATAGCTCACAGTAAAGATCCCAGTTAGCTTCTTTTATTTTCCAGCTTTTATTATCCAGAACAGATATTGAAAATAGAAGCGGTGTTTATAGTCTAGAGTGTGCGACGTGCAGTCAATTATACATTGGACAGACAGGACGTCGTTTTAGGGAAAGAATTAAAGAACACACGGCCAAAATAAAGAACCGAGGAAACCGTTCTACATTCGCGACCCACATAATTGACAATAGCCACACTTTCGACCCATCTACAGGCATCAAATATCTCCACTATTGCTCAAAAAGCAGGCTACTTAATAGCTTAGAGCAATTAGAAATAAATGAAGCTAACAAAAGGAACATTTGTATGAATGACCAAATTTATTTCAACTATTCCCCTTTGTTAACACCCTGATCCAGTTCTGTTTCCACATATATGTTTGTATTATCTGTTATTAATATTTGGTTCCACATAGATATTTAATGTTATCTAAATCTTAATATTATTATTAATTTTATTTCTATTTTTATTATTCATTTGTATTTGTACTTATTTATTTGTTTTTTTGCCACGATTAGTCTAGTAATATTGTTTTATGTAAATTTAGAACTAGGTTTTGTTAGGAAATATTTAATGAGTTAGCTAACGGTACAGCCGGGGGAGACTCCCAAGTTTTAATGGCACCCTTTCACCCGAGATGTATTAGAAGGGCGCTCTCTGCAAACTGACTTAGTTCATAACTAGACCTGACGATGGTATAAAGCCGAAACCGGTAGTTGTATATATATATATCTTTAGTGGAAGAGACAATATTTCAAAAATAAGTTTGTTTTATTTATTACAAGTTTCAAAAATAATTTTGTTTTATTCATTACAAGTTTCCACAATATGTCCGCGTTCCTCAACTTAGAAGACTATTTAGAGTGGCACAGACTTACCCAAGTCATCCTTTATCAGCAGTTCAAGTTCTTCTTTGACGCGGACAGTGCTTTCATCCAAAACTGGAAATACAAAAAAAAAATAGGCACAATTAGCTGGCATAAAAAGATAAAGGGATGGCGTATCTTGGGAATCATACTTTTTACATTTGAGACTAATAAAAATCAACTTAATTTCGAAATTAATCAAAAATGGTCACATTAAATTTACTTTTAGAAACGATATCTGGAATTTCAAAAAGTACTTAGTGAGTATGAAGAATATCGAGAATAATGTGAGAAGAAAATATTTGTGTGGCTTGTTTCTGAGGGGCATACTTTTGGTTTACAGGCCAAATCAGTAGGTAGCAACAAGAGCACACAGAAAATAGAAATAGACACAGGAAGATGTTTGTTGTAGTTAAGTGTAGATCGGACTTACCCAAAACATCCTCTATAAGCAGTTCTAGTTCTTCCTTGATATGAACTTTTAGTTCTTCTTTGACATGGATACTGCCTGCATCCAAATCTGAAAATACAAAAAAAATCAGGCAAAATTAGCTGCCATCAAAAGATAAATGTAGAAGAATCGTCTTAGAATCAATACTCAAAAATTACTGAAATTATACATTGACGCAACCACAAGCTGATCGCTAGTGGATAATATTAGTGGGTTTTGCAGAACTATCGATATATTATTAAACTGAACAACAATAATAACATATTATTTCCTGATACTTTCTTTTTGTTAACCAGATAAGCTTAATGTCTTCACAATTCAAATTACGTTGTTTAAAAATAAATCATATTAAGATTGTTGCAGGCTTGAATAGTATTTGGGGGGGGGGGGGGGGGGGGGGGGGGGGAGTAGAGCATATACATCAATATATTTTATTGGCAATTTTAATTGTATAGGTAATTTCATTACTTTTGTACAATTTCGAAAAAGTCGGGTTATCGGAATAGCGCCAAATTTTAGGACATGAAAGTATGTATCAAAAAAATAGGATTCCCACATTTTTAACACTATAGATCCATTTTCGCCCTCCTGCGGCCCTTAAAAGAGGCCAAAAAAGGGCTAAAAATAGCCTATTCTTCAACAATCGTTTTCTCAGCGTTGAAAACAGGTATAGACATGTAACTGGCGGCAAATGATTCGTTATTCTATGTATTTTTATCTAAAAATGTCGCACTTGGCGTTATATTGTTAATACCTCGATCTAGACCGCTTATAATGTGTAGATATTTTTATGAAATCTGGTATGTCTTCAAAGTGGCGCCGAATTGCGAAATCACGACATATGTAATTAGATTCACGAGGGCTCATTTTTTTTGTTTTTTAATCCAATTTCAGGAATTTCAAGAAATTTTCTGATCGGTCCAGTAGATTTGGAGATATAGCACTGCAAAGTTGGCCATTTTTACCGAAAAACGCCAAAATTGACATTTTTAACCAGGCGTAACTTTTTCTATCATAATGGAATTACTTCAAAATTTAGTAGAACATTCTCCAAACAAACACAAATAGTCTCACAAATAGTCTCTGCAAATTTTGAACTGGAAATCGGAGTTTAAAGCAGTCATTATTAGGCTCAAAAATTTAAAAAATACATTTCTATATTAAATAAATAAAACAAACTTATTTTTTGAAATATTGTCTGTTCCACTAAAGATATATATAACTACCGGTTTCGGCTTTATACCATCGTCAGGTCTAGTTATGAACTCTAAAAATAAGTTTGTTTTATTTATTTATTACAAGTTTCCACAATATGTCCGCGTTTCTCAACTTAGAAATTTCTGTATTACACAGGCGTGCATTGTTTTTTGGGATTTTGAGCAAAAACTATGCATTTTTTTCAAAAATGACAGGGAACCAAAGTTGTAGAGCGAGAAATTTCCTATCGGTGTGGACTGATTGTTTTTTTTATAGAGAGTATCTCAACTAAAAATGCGATTGAAATTGTATCAAGTGTTGAGAGATATGAACATTTTGGAAAAAACAGACGTAGTAGACCTTTTTTTTTCTTCGAATAAACCGACCACAATTTATGATTTGAAAGTTCAATTTAAGGCTAAAATTACAGATTTTCTTTTGAGACATTGTCTTTTATCATTATTCTTCCGAACTTGGCGCAACAAAGCATTTATCCAAATTTTGTGTGATCCTTAAAACAAAATCCTTCGAAGTTAACAATTTTTGCATTAAATACTGTATTTATATTTTTTTCATTGCGAAAATGTTCAAAATGTATTCAGAGGAAATTGAAAAGTGAAAATCCGTGAATAACTCAATCGACGATTAATATATATATATATATCATGATTATAATATATATATAACATGACATCGGTGCCCAAAGGTGAGTATTCTACAGACCTGAAGATGCAACACTCCAGCAACAATGTTTAACATGACATCGGTGCCCAAAGATGAGTATTCTACAGACCTGAAGATGCAACACTCCAGCAACAATGTTTAACATGACATCGGTGCCCAAAGATGAGTATTCTACAGACCTGAAGATGCAACACTCCAGCAACAATGTTTAACATGACATCGGTGCCCAAAGGTGAGTATTCTACAGACCTGAAGATGCAACACTCCAGCAACAATGTTTAACATGACATCGGTGCCCAAAGGTGAGTATTCTACAGACCTGAAGATGCAACACTCCAGCAACAATGTTTAACATGACATCGGTGCCCAAAGATGAGTATTCTACAGACCTGAAGATGCAACACTCCAGCAACAATGTTTAACATGACATCGGTGCCCAAAGATGAGTATTCTACAGACCTGAAGATGCAACACTCCAGCAACAATGTTTAACATGACATCGGTGCCCAAAGGTGAGTATTCTACAGACCTGAAGATGCAACACTCCAGCAACAATGTTTAACATGACATCGGTGCCCAAAGATGAGTATTCTACAGACCTGAAGATGCAACACTCCAGCAACAATGTTTAACATGACATCGGTGCCCAAAGATGAGTATTCTACAGACCTGAAGATGCAACACTCCAGCAACAATGTTTAACATGACATCGGTGCCCAAAGATGAGTATTCTACAGACCTGAAGATGCAACACTCCAGCAACAATGTTTAACATGACATCGGTGCCCAAAGATGAGTATTCTACAGACCTCAAGATGCAACACTCCAGCAACAATGTTTAACATGACATCGGTGCCCAAAGGTGAGTATTCTACAGACCTGAAGATGCAACACTCCAGCAACAATGTTTAACATGACATCGGTGCCCAAAGATGAGTATTCTACAGACCTGAAGATGCAACACTCCAGCAACAATGTTTAACATGACATCGGTGCCCAAAGATGAGTATTCTACAGACCTGAAGATGCAACACTCCAGCAACAATGTTTAACATGACATCGGTGCCCAAAGATGAGTATTCTACAGACCTCAAGATGCAACACTCCAGCAACAATGTTTAACATGACATCGGTGCCCAAAGGTGAGTATTCTACAGACCTGAAGATGCAACACTCCAGCAACAATGTTTAACATGACATCGGTGCCCAAAGATGAGTATTCTACAGACCTCAAGTTGGAACACTCCAGCAACAATGTTTCCTATAGTTAAGATTAGAACGGACTTACCCAAGTCATCATTTATCAGCAGCTCCGGTTCCTTTTTGACGTGGACTTTTCGTTCTTCTTTGATGTGGATATTGCCTTCTTCGAAATCTGAGAACACAAAAAACATATGGCACAATTTTACACCTTTTTTTTTTTAGCACAATGGGTTGTCTGTGACCTTCATCTAGATCAATACAAACCAATTAAAGTCAGCCGCCGAGAAAAAGAAATATAGGATTGTCCTCTTAAAACGAAAACTTCAAAATATCCTGAAACTATTCACTAAAGCATACTCTAAAATGTATCACTGAAGAAATAGTTTATTTGAAGCAAGAACATTTGATATTCAGACTAATACTTCTATTAGTTAATAATAACATTTTGAGCGATGTGTTGTGGGAACAGAGAAAAATAAAGATTCGTTGAGTTGAATGTGCACAAGTCAACTAGCCCTTCTTGGTACAGGTTACTACGAAAATGTTGAACTCCATTTACCTGAGTTTCCTAATCTAATGGTCAAAACTAACAGAATACATAAATCACATTTTTTAAAACAAAACATGGCCATCTTTCTGTCTAAAAGAAACAAATTTCGTAATTCCAACAAAAACAGTGGTAGATAGCATTTCTCAAAAAAAAAAAATTTCAGAAATATTTGAGTATCTATTTAACTGACATTTCCAGGTTTTGACTAGAAACGACCAATTCTTTTGACTTTTCTATAATTTTCCTCGGCAGAATCCTGAATTTCCAGGTAGTGCATGAACCCATGTTCTAACTACTTACATCTGGCTAATATGCATCGACCATAAGGCCAAAAAAAAAAAAAAAAAAACTACTTACATCCTAATATTGACTCAGCCCACTATCAGGGACTCTCTTGTCTCTCTTCAAGGTCTTTCAAAAAAAACATTCGTTGATATCTTCAACGGGAATACACCCCATTTTTTAGAACATCTCTCATTCTCATCCGATTTGGTAAATAAAGTTAATTTTTTCTGTTTCTAAAAGCTCTTAAAATAAACATTCTACGATACTCGGACAAAATTGTCATATCTGTTTAATTGTTGGGAAACTATTTGTGTTCTGTATCCCAGCCATGCGGAATGTAACTAACGGGTGAAGACATTCCTAAACAAACTCCAAAATGGGCTACTACCCGACCTACTTGCTACAGTATTTCATGTCATCATCATAGGCGCTACAGCCCGTTAAGAGCCTTGGCCTCCTCCAGGAAATGTCCCCATGCAGCTCTGTCCTGGGCCAGTCCCCACCAGCCCACCGCACCAAACCGTCTTGCGTCTCTGTTCACTGTCTCCCACCATCTTCTTCTGGGTCGTCCCACTTTTCTCCTACCCTCCGGTGTCACATTCACGAGTTTCCTTGGTATAAGGTCCTCGTCCATCCGCCCTACGTGTCCAGCCCAACGTAGTCTAGCAACTCTAATCCAGTGCGACAATTTTGGCTCGGTATAGAGTGCGTACAACTCCTGGTTGTATCGGATTTCATACAAAACCCTTGAAAAATAATATTTTCGAGAATATCCAGAGTTCCTGAAAATGGATGTAACATTAGAAGGCTTACATCAGGGGTCTCGTTTCGGTTTAAAACACACCCTTCAGAGTTACTGAGACTCGCAAATGATTTCCTATATCTTGGCAACTCTGCCAACCTTTTTTTTTTCCTTGATCTGTCAAAATAAATAATAACGATATGCCCAAAAAAACATTGTATATACTATAATTAATTAGAAAAAACAAGGACAAATTGTTGGTTAATAATTTATATCCTTGCTATTTTCTAATAGAATTTCTTTCAAATTCTCATCAGAGACAGAGCAGAATTTAAAAACGTTTACTTATAGAATGGCAATATTATGAACATTGTCGCCATTTCTTCCATGTCTTCGAAAATATTATTTTTCATTGAAACTGCCTGGAAGCAATATATATTTTCAGTATATTAAGTAAATACTCACCTGAATTGTGAACCATAACTTGACAAATAATGCATACTTCTAACGTATTACACATTTCTATATTTTCAAAAAGGAACCTATTCGAATTGTTTATGAGGCCCCAAACTATATCTAGTCACATTGGTAAAAAGACTAGAGACGTTTAATGATATCAGTTTGGTTCCGTGGTAAAGTGCAACATTAAAAATATCATTTCTATGACAGACCAAATTAATTTTGATACTCCCCTTTGCTAACCCCATAAAATCTGTTCTGTTTTCAAATAGGCATGATGGTTATTTTTACTCCATGATTATTAATCGTAATCAATATATATTATCACTATTTGATGTTTCATCTTTATTTGGTTTGAACCGCTGTCTGGCACAATCTGTCATTCGGATTTTAACTCCTTATTATCACGATTTCCAAATTAAACATTCTTTAAATTATAAAAAATCATTTAGTTAAAAAATAGAATGTACCTGAACCAGGTACGATATTTTACAGGAGTGTTAAATATCCAATTTCGTGAAAAACCATTACTAGATAAAGGCTCGACGGAGGGACACACTGAAACGCCCTTATTAACAAAATAATAACAATTAAAATTTACCTCCATTTGAAATTAATTCCCTCTCCAATATTAGCTCTGATTCCAGTTTGATTTTGAGAGGTTTCTGGAGTCCATCTGAAAATGTGAAGAAAAAATCATAAGCTCTATGGGAATACAGTACATATTACCCAATTTTGAATTGTCGTTATAATTTTAAAAAAGATGGGATTTCCTTAAAAAAATTCTTCTCTCTTCAAAGCAGAGATCCTGCTCAGCTGTAAACGCCATTTAGACCAGGAGAAAGGGGGTTTCAATATTTATATATTGAGCTTGCGGTTGTGACCGCTGCCTGCCCCTTTTCGCGTCTTCTACAATGTTATAATTATTATATTCAACAATTCATAACGCCGCACTATTTGTCATTTGCATTTTAATTTCATCATGATTCAAAAATTAAACATTCCATGTTCTAAAACTATCAATCCCATGAGCCAGTGCCTAAAATTATTATAACAAGATAAACTTGGTGATATGAGGGAAATGCATTTAAAGAAATGATTACTGATGGTACGAGATTATTAATTTAATTCAAATCAAAAGCATTTCCAAATGTCCGAGCCTGGCAAATATCTCGTAACAATGGTGAAATGGAGTTCGAAACAAAAAGGACAACTAATACTGAAACGTTCTATTCTTATTTCTCAAAATCATCACCAGTAACTTTGATTACTTTTGTTTTGGCGGATGATAACAAAAATACATTTCATACCTTAATAACAACAGTATCCTCCCTGTTGTATTGTTGCTTGTATAGTATAATAATAAATAATATTTTTTACGAACACATTTACCACTGAGTAAAGCCAGGTACAAAACAGTCAGTTAGCTCGCCTCTCAAGTCTCAGCCTTACCTTGTACATCAGATATCTGGTCCTGGTTGGGAGTCTCCTGTTTAACTTCACCCGAAGTCCGCATTCCTGAAAACATCAGAAAATTTAGGGGAAAACTAACAAGAATATTATTATTATTATATTGATAATCATCATATTAACAATTTACTTTATAATGTTAAAAGTATTAAAGTATTCTCCAAGCTCAACAATGGAGAACAATCTTCAGGAAGGTTTCCACCGGCACTTGAATCAAACCATGAGGGAACACAGGTTGGCTCACTTTATATGTAAACAATGAGCTGTGACGTATCTCTATGACGCCCGTTCTCTTAAAATCTTAACAAATTGACTACTTTAAAGCGAGACAATTTGATCCTATTCCTACAGAACAAGAGTAAAAGAAAGTCGACTTCTGCACTTAAATATCTAGTCAGTTTTGGCTAGGTGTTTTAGTATAGAACTAATTGACAGAGTTAACATATATAAATAATAAAACTTAAAAAGTCTTAGCTCTTAATCCGTTTATCGGATTTTCATGAAATTACATACTTAGCGTCCTTATTAAGGAACTAGAATATAGGAGTATTCTCGTCCACCATTTTGGACCCAGTCGTGGATTGTCAACAATGGCATACGAATGCAATCCCGGTACTTTTTTGTTAACTTCATTGAAAAAATTAAGGAATCTACAAAAGTGATTCGTTTTCACGTTGTAAACAGTTTGAAGTGCTTCACTATAACGTTTGAGTTTGTTTTGCGAACATTATTACAAAATCTACGAAGACTTTATGCTGAGGAATGGAATGCTACCTTTAATAGAATTGATCATAAAAAAGGCAAACATTGCTTTCACTGCGAACTGATTCATAAAATTGTAAAACATTACTTCACAGTGCGGTCATTTAGCATTAAAAATGACTCCGAGAACTTCAGTAGCGAAAAAATTGTCTACGGTTCTGCGACGGTGAAAATAGCATGTACTGCCAAGAATTGAATGCAGACTTCTTATTACTATAAGTAATTGTCCTTTTTTTATATTTAATTGTTTGTAAATAATAGATGTAAGCTGTATTCGTATGTACAAAAATTTGTAAAACATGTAAATATTAATAGAAATGTATGCATGATTTGTCACCTAATGAAATTTATTCATTTTGAAAATAATAAGTAAAATAATTGATAATTATAACAATAAAGTATAATAAAAAAATACCATAGTAACAACGAAAAAATACTATAATGAAAGAATATACTTAATACTAACTGCTAGATCAGAGAATTTTGAATGGAAAATAAAAAAAATATTACTTATTAATGAAGAATAATTAAATTATTACTAATATATAACTATTAATGAATTATATTTATCACATATAATTTAGGCATACATCAAGAAAAACCCTCATACTTTGACAATTACAATTGAAAATGAATCTACTTCATGGACTGCTTTAGATAAAACACTTCTTTTTGGAACAATAGATGCTCTACATCGATTGAAATGCACTTAAAATTTGTTTTCCTGTTGTTCAACTTTTTACAAACAGGAAATTTAACAATTGGAGTAGATTTTCCGTCAACGCTATATGAACACTATACTATTTACATTAGCAGGTTAGGACAGAAGGTTCCAAAATGGCGGACGAGAATACCTACATTTTCTAGTGCTCTAATCCTTATATGAGGAATTCAAATATACTTAGCTAAGTGGCAGCTTCAAAAATTAAGATGGAATCATGTGAATCTAGTTAACTGCGGGGGAACCTGCTAGTTAGTTATGTGAGGACGACAATATTGTTTTATGTCTAAACCAGACAAGGGGATTCAAGACTCAAATCAAATAAAAGGAGGTAAAAAGAGAATTTGATCCCCCTCTCCTGCTTCTTCAGGCCCTGTTTTAATAGAAGTTTTTTCAGTTCCTCAATTTCTCTTTTCCAGGGGAAAAACTGACTTTTTTATTAAAGAAAAATTTTAAAGTTATCAAATATGATTATTTTAATTGCCTAGTGTTTCGAAAGTTTTTCACATCTCTATAATATTATCGAATATGAGGCAACAATCGATATTGAAGTCGGTTTGAGCGTTTTTCTGGTCCTAGATTGATCCTTCTCTTGTTGATATTTCACTTCTTAATTATTTTTTACTTGTGAAGTTATGGATCACAATTCAGGTAAGCATTTATTTCTGAAATTTACTAAGAAAATATCTACATATTTCATTCAGGCAATTGATAATTTCAATGAAAAACAGTATTTTCAAAGGCATGGAAAAATCGACATTACTGAAATGGAGTTTAAAAGGAAGCAGAGAGCAAAAGTGTTTAGATCCTAAATTTCAGAATGTTTTTTCTTCATGTTCCAGGTCGAATCAAACAGTTTTCTTTCTATTATTTTTCCCCTTAAATCTTCGTCACATGCCTAACTCAAGAAGCAAGTTTTTGTGAACCTAGGTATATAAATTCTGTTTCACATGTAAATGGTCCCATTCTAAACTTAAATAGTAATCAAAGGTAGTGAACCTGCAACGATTTTTGAAACTCTATTATTAGTGTTGAAAGGGTAGATCTTAACTCGAAATTATTCCTAAAAATAGAGAATATATATCTAAACTATTTTTTAAACCCAAATCCTTGAGGCTCGAAAATCAATGTAAATGACAGATTTTTTTTGTATATTTCAATTGAATCTTGTTCAGTATAAAAAAAAAGTATATAGTGTTTATAATTAATTTTAGTACTTTGTCAATAATAAAAGGAAGTAAGAAATAGGTTGTCCAGTCAGGCGTTTTGTGTCATATTTTGGAGTTCTTCACTGTAATATTTGTAAATGCGGTTTCAAAATACTACTCTTTCTAACTTCGTCGTGACAAAAACATAAATTACAATTTGGACAGGGCTTGAGTGGCTAATGTCTGTTGATTTCTTACTTTTTTTGGACGTTTTCACTTATGGACGGTTACGTTTTGTATATAAAACATTAGTAACTCTGGGTAACAGCAGTTTACCACGTAACGAAACTTCCTGCCCCCAAAACTGTTCCAAATTGGGTTTAAATAATTTTAGAATTTTGGTTTGAGGACTTTCTTACGTTTTCTAGTAGATTCCTGCGAATTGGGCTTATTTTTTTATGTATTTCCAGATTTCGAAGAAAGCAATATCCACATCAAAGAAGAACGAAAGATTCACATAAAAGAGGAACCCGAACTGCTGATTGCTGATGATTTCGGTAAGTCTGTTCTACTCTAAACTATAGCAAACATCTTGCTATGACTATTGTTAAATATCTCTCTGCAGGTTGTTCTTTCATTAATATTGTTTATTACTCTGGGCGTTATTAATTCTGTTTATTGACGTCAAATCTGCCGATCGCCTTTTCAATCACTTCTAATGGAGACAGGAGACTGATACTTGGTACATATGCCTCATTCCGTTGACATTGCTTTATATCAACATTTCAGCCAGATCACAGATCAGTCGAGTAGTTCACCGTCTATCCGTTGCATGTCATATGTCATATCATGCCATTTACATTTATTACAAAGTATGTTCCTTATGAATTTTAAACCTGTCCATATGTCATGTATCATGGTTTATCGTGTAAATATGGTGCTACTAATCGCAATAAATCATCAGAGATTTATTGTCATTGTCCGTTTGGTGTTGATGTTCCAGAACGGACCACGGTCGTTACACATTTCATGTCCCCTAGCAACAGTTGTATCTTTATAAATATAGGTTTTATGACTCATGCCCGGGCTTTAACTACGAGGTCATATCGCCTACTACCAGAGCGCTCTTTCGTCACTCTGGTGTACATGAGCCCGACTCTACAATGGGAGTCCTAAATTTAGCCTACTCTAAATTTTTATTCACCTAGGGTAGGGGTCTGACATCGTACAGGCTCGGGACCATCGCTTAACGTCCCATCCGAAGGACGGCGGGCTTAAGTTTATTTTACCTCTAGTTTAGTTTAGTTAGTCTATGACGCCCGTTCTCGTAAAATCAAAAACAAAAAATGAACCTCGATAAAACGAAACATCGTTACCTCAATATAACAAAATTTTTATATAGGTGTATTATTATAGAATCACTTTTGCCTTCTTAAAAAATAGCAATTATAGACGTTTCGGGAAGGACACCGATCATCAGTATCTATAATAATACATGAGTTTTTTAGGTTAACTATTCTTTCGCCAATCATAATCTTCCTATCATAAAACATATTTATTAAGTCGACTTCTGCACTTAAATATCTAGTCAGTTTTGGCTAGGTGTTTTAGTATAGAACTAATTGACAGAGTTAACATATATAAATAATAAAACGTAAAAATTCTTAGTTCTTAATCCGTTTATCGGATTTTCATGAAATTACATACTTAGCATCCTTATATGAGCAATTCAAATATACTTAGCTAAGTGGCAGCTTGAAAAATTAAGATGGAATCTCGTTGTTGCACCCTAGCAACAGTTGTATCTTTATAAATATAGGTTTTATGACTCATGCCCGGGCTTTAACTACGAGGTCATATCGCCTACTACCAGAGCGCTGTTTCGTCACTCTGGTGGACATGAGCCCGACTCTACTATCGGAGTCCTAAATTTAGCCTACCCTAAATTTTTATTCATCTAGGGTAGGGGTCTTTAACGAGTACCTGACATCGTACAGGCTCGGGAACATCGCTTAACGTCCCATCCGAAGGACGGCGTGCATAAGTTTATTTTACCTCTCAGATAAAATAAACTAAGGGCCTCGGTCGGGTTTCGAACCCACGATCTTGAGCTCAGAAGATCAGCACGCATACCACTGAGCTACTGGCGCCCTCTCTTTATAAATATAAAAATAAAAAAAATTCAAAGCACTATTTATATTTTGTTAATCTCAGGATGATTTCAGAACTTTAGTTCTAAAATGACACTCCTGTATTTTCAGGATGATTTCAGAACTTTAGTCTGAAACACTCCTATATTACTGAATGTTAATTATGCCCAATCGTTTTGTTATTTCCAGATTACGAAGAATGCAGTGTCCATATCGAAGATGAAGGGAAGGTCCAGATCAAAGATGAAGGGAAGGTCCAGATCAAAGAGGAACCCGAGCTGCTGATAGACGACCACTTATGTAAGTCCGTTCTGCTCTAAACGAAACTAGCAAACATATTCTTATGACTGCTCCTAATTTCTTTCTAGTTTTTTCTTGCAGTTCAATAACTGGAGAGTATTTTGCTTGTAAAGCATAACTGCATTCTCCTCTCTGAAATATTTCTATAATGACTCCAGACATCAGACTTCTTTTCTCGACTGCTCAATATTTTGAACTGTTAGAAACATTGATTTTTTTATAAGCCTGATTATTACGGATCTGCAAGGAGGATAGGGGTCTACTGTCCAATGATGAACTACAGTGGTATTTTGTTGAGCTCTGTATTTGCTGGTAGCATTAAATCTTACAGGTATGTTCTTCTGTTTCAGGTGATACTGTTGGCTTCGGGCGAATAGTGTGTTTTTACTGTGGTCATCTATCAGTCAGCCGAGGCAGACTTAGGAAACACATTGGTTTGACGCATGTAACTGCCGTTTCTCCACAGCTGGACATTCGTTGGACATCAGAGGACTATAACGCAAGCTCTTCGATGAACTGCAGCTTTAGTTGCGGAACATCTACCAGTTTGAAGAAGCATATGTTGATACATGAGGAAGAGAAACCTTTCAAATGTAAGTTGTGCAGCTACAGATGTAGACAAACTGGCAATTTGAAGAGGCATATGTTGATACATAAGGGGGAGAAACCTTTCCAATGTGAGCTGTGCAGCTACAGATGTAGACAATCTGGCACCTTGAAGACCCATATGTTGATACATAAAGGAGAGAAACCTTTCCAATGTGAATATTGCAGCTACCATTGTAGACAATCTGGCACCTTGAAGACCCATATGTTTATACATAAGGGGGAGAAACCTTTCCAATGTGAGCTGTGCAGTTACAGATTCAGACAATCTGGCACCTTGAAGACCCATATGTTGATACATAAGGGGGAGAAACCTTTCCAATGTGAGCTGTGCAGTTACAGATTCAGACAATTTTCCATTTTGAAAACACATATGTTGATACATAAGGGGGAGAAACCTTTTCAATGTGAATTGTGCATCTACAAGTGTAGAACATCTGGCACTTTGAAGAAACATATGTTGATACATAAAGAGGAGAAACCTTTCCAATGTGAGCTCTGCAGCTACAGATGTAGACAATCTGGCAGTTTGAAGAAACATATGTTGATACATAAAGAGGAGAAACCTTTCCAATGTGAGCTCTGCAGCTACAGTAGTAGGGTATCTAGCAACTTGAAGACACATATGTTGATACATAAAGGGGAGAAACCTTTCCAATGTGAGCTCTGCAGCTACAGATGTAGACAATCTGGCAGTTTGAAGACACATATGTTGATACATAAAGAGAAACCTTTCCAATGTGAACTCTGCAGCTACCGTAGTAGGCTATCTAGCACCTTGAAGACACATATGTTGATACATGAGGAGGAGAAACCTTTCCAATGTGGGCTCTGCAGCTACAGTAGTAAGCTATCTAGCACCTTGAAGACACATATGTTAATACATAAGGAGAAGAAACCTTTCCAATGTGAGGTCTGCAGCTACAGTAGTAGGCTATCTAGCACCTTGAAGACACATATGTTGATACATAAGGAGGAGAAACCTTTCCAATGTGAGCTCTGTAGCTACAGTAGTAGACAATATGGCAGTTTGAAGACACATATATCGATACACACGGGAGAGAAACCTTTCCAATGTGAGCTCTGCAGCTACAGAAGTAGACTATCTAGCACCTTGAAGAAACATATGTTGATACATAAAGAGGAGAAACCTTTCCAATGTGAGCTCTGCAGCTACAGTTGTAGGCTATCTAGCAACTTGAAGACACATATGTTGATACATAAAGGGGAGAAACCTTTCCAATGTGAGCTGTGCAGCTACAGTAGTAGGCTATCTAGCAACTTGAAGACACATATGTCGATACACACGGGAGAGAAACCTTTCCAATGTGAGCTGTGCAGCTACAGTAGTAGGCTACCTATCACCTTGAAGAAACATATGTTGATACATAAGGAGGAGAAACCTATCCAATGTGAGCTGTGCAGCTACAGATGTAGACAATCTGGCAATTTGAAGAGGCATATGTTGATACATAAGGAAAATAAATCTTAGAAAGCAAATAATTGTAACGATCTTCTTAAGAAATGGAAATGACATTATTTATTTAAAAGTAAAATTTTTTTTATTATTATTATTTTTTTCCCTTCCTGTCCTAATAATTGAGATAAATTTTGGTCCCGGGGACCTACCGTTGGAGGGCATTCCTCTTACATGCCCTTCACGCCAACATATTGTAATATTTTATGATTCGCGGCGCGGTTTTTTAATAAAAAAAAATGATATGTATTTACTTTACTCTTAATCTAAATTGCGGAGATTTGCTCAAAATGCTTTGTCTTTACTAACTTAATATATTTAAAAGATGCCAGGCCGCCTATCTAATAGAACCATCATTAAATTTACTGATTTTAATATATAAATTGGATTTCTATAAACCAAAGGCGAAAAGTTCGTTCAGCGAAAAGAGTTTTGAAAAACCAAATTGTTAAATCATTACTGACCTGGGATAGAGCATAGGAACAAACTTCTAAAATTTAGCAACTCATAATTAAAAAAAATGTATTTACAATAATAGAAAAATTAATAATTAAAAATAAAAAAAAAAATTATAACATAAAATATAAACCTTATTGGATATAAGTCGTATGGAGACAGGGGCTGGAGAGATAGACAGGATGATGATTGGATGCTAGGTAGGTCTGCGATGGCCAGAAAGTAGAAGGATGACTGTCGGTTGGGATGGGGCTGGAGAGATAGACGGGATGATGATTGGATGCTAGGGAGGTCTGCGATGGCCAGAAAGTAGAAGGATGACTGTCGGCTGGGATGGGGCTGGTCATCTGGGCTGGAGAGATAGACAGGATGATGACTGTCGGCTGGGATGGGGCTGGAGAGATAGACGGGATGATGATTGGATGCTAGGGAGGTCTGCGATGGCCAGAAAGTAGAAGGATGACTGTCGGCTGGGATGGGGCTGGAGAGATAGACGGGATGATGATTGGATGCTAGGGAGGTCTGCGATGGCCAGAAAGTAGAAGGATGACTGTCGGCTGGGATGGGGCTGGTCATCTGGGCTGGAGAGATAGACAGGATGATGATTGGATGCTAGGTAGGTCTGCGATGGCCAGAAAGTAGAAGGATGACTGTCGGCTGGGATGGGGCTGGAGAGATAGACGGGATGATGATTGGATGCTAGGGAGGTCTGCGATGGCCAGAAAGTAGAAGGATGACTGTCGGCTGGGATGGGGCTGGAAAGATAGACGGGATGATGATTGGATGCTAGGTAGGTCTGCGATGGCCAGAAAGTAGAAGGATGACTGTCGGCTGGGATGGGGCTGGAGAGATAGACGGGATGATGATTGGATGCTAGGTAGGTCTGCGATGGCCAGAAAGTAGAAGGATGACTGTCGGCTGGGATGGAGAGATAGACAGGATGATGATTGGATGCTAGGTAGGTCTGCGATGGCCAGAAAGTAGAAGGATGACTGTCGGCTGGGATGGGGCTGGAGAGATAGACGGGATGATGATTGGATGCTAGGGAGGTCTGCGATGGCCAGAAAGTAGAAGGATGACTGTCGGCTGGGATGGGGCTGGTCATCTGGGCTGGAGAGATAGACAGGATGATGATTGGATGCTAGGTAGGTCTGCGATGGCCAGAAAGTAGAAGGATGACTGTCGACTGGGATGGGGCTGGAGAGATAGACGGGATGATGATTGGATGCTAGGTAGGTCTGCGATGGCCAGAAAGTAGAAGGATGACTGTCGGCTGGGATGGGGCTGGTCATCTGGGCTGGAGAGATAGACAGGATGATGATTGGATGCTAGGTAGGTCTGCGATGGCCAGAAAGTAGATGGATGACTGTCGGCTGGGATGGGGCTGGTCATCTGGGCTGGAGAGATAGACAGGATGATGATTGGATGCTAGGTAGGTCTGCGATGGCCAGAAAGTAGAAGGATGACTGTCGGCTGGGCTGGAGAGATAGACAGGATGATGATTGGATGCTAGGTAGGTCTGCGATGGCCAGAAAGTAGAAGGATGACTGTCGGCTGGGCTGGGGCTGGTCATCTGGGCTGGAGAGATAGACAGGATGATGATTGGATGCTAGGTAGGTCTGCGATGGCCAGAAAGTAGAAGGATGACTGTCGGCTGGGATGGGGCTGGAGAGATAGACGGGATGATGATTGGATGCTAGGGAGGTCTGCGATGGCCAGAAAGTAGAAGGATGACTGTCGGCTGGGATGGGGCTGGAGAGATAGACGGGATGATGATTGGATGCTAGGTAGGTCTGCGATGGCCAGAAAGTAGAAGGATGACTGTCGGCTGGGATGGAGAGATAGACAGGATGATGATTGGATGCTAGGTAGGTCTGCGATGGCCAGAAAGTAGAAGGATGACTGTCGACTGGGATGGGGCTGGAGAGATAGACGGGATGATGATTGGATGCTAGGTAGGTCTGCGATGGCCAGAAAGTAGAAGGATGACTGTCGGCTGGGATGGGGCTGGTCATCTGGGCTGGAGAGATAGACAGGATGATGATTGGATGCTAGGTAGGTCTGCGATGGCCAGAAAGTAGATGGATGACTGTCGGCTGGGCTGGAGAGATAGACAGGATGATGATTGGATGCTAGGTAGGTCTGCGATGGCCAGAAAGTAGAAGGATGACTGTCGGCTGGGATGGGGCTGGTCATCTGGGCTGGAGAGATAGACAGGATGATGATTGGATGCTAGGTAGGTCTGCGATGGCCAGAAAGTAGAAGGATGACTGTCGGCTGGGATGGGGCTGGTCATCTGGGCTGGAGAGATAGACAGGATGATGATTGGATGCTAGGTAGGTCTGCGATGGCCAGAACGTAGAAGGATGACTGTCGGCTGGAGAGATAGACGGGATGATGATTGGATGCTAGGGAGGTCTGCGATGGCCAGAAAGTAGAAGGATGACTGTCGGCTGGGATGGGGCTGGAAAGATAGACGGGATGATGATTGGATGCTAGGTAGGTCTGCGATGGCCAGAAAGTAGAAGGATGACTGTCGGCTGGGATGGGGCTGGAGAGATAGACGGGATGATGATTGGATGCTAGGTAGGTCTGCGATGGCCAGAAAGTAGAAGGATGACTGTCGGCTGGGATGGGGCTGGTCATCTGGGCTGGAGAGATAGACAGGATGATGATTGGATGCTAGGTAGGTCTGCGATGGCCAGAAAGTAGAAGGATGACTGTCGGCTGGGATGGGGCTGGAGAGATAGACGGGATGATGATTGGATGCTAGGGAGGTCTGCGATGGCCAGAAAGTAGAAGGATGACTGTCGGCTGGGATGGGGCTGGTCATCTGGGCTGGAGAGATAGACAGGATGATGATTGGATGCTAGGTAGGTCTGCGATGGCCAGAAAGTAGAAGGATGACTGTCGACTGGGATGGGGCTGGAGAGATAGACGGGATGATGATTGGATGCTAGGTAGGTCTGCGATGGCCAGAAAGTAGAAGGATGACTGTCGGCTGGGATGGGGCTGGAGAGATAGACGGGATGATGATTGGATGCTAGGTAGGTCTGCGATGGCCAGAAAGTAGAAGGATGACTGTCGGCTGGGATGGGGCTGGTCATCTGGGCTGGAGAGATAGACAGGATGATGATTGGATGCTAGGTAGGTCTGCGATGGCCAGAAAGTAGAAGGATGACTGTCGGCTGGGATGGGGCTGGAGAGATAGACGGGATGATGATTGGATGCTAGGGAGGTCTGCGATGGCCAGAAAGTAGAAGGATGACTGTCGGCTGGGATGGGGCTGGTCATCTGGGCTGGAGAGATAGACAGGATGATGATTGGATGCTAGGGAGGTCTGCGATGGCCAGAAAGTAGAAGGATGACTGTCGGCTGGGATGGGGCTGGTCATCTGGGCTGGAGAGATAGACAGGATGATGATTGGATGCTAGGTAGGTCTGCGATGGCCAGAAAGTAGAAGGATGACTGTCGACTGGGATGGGGCTGGAGAGATAGACGGGATGATGATTGGATGCTAGGTAGGTCTGCGATGGCCAGAAAGTAGAAGGATGACTGTCGGCTGGGATGGGGCTGGAGAGATAGACGGGATGATGATTGGATGCTAGGTAGGTCTGCGATGGCCAGAAAGTAGAAGGATGACTGTCGACTGGGATGGGGCTGGAGAGATAGACGGGATGATGATTGGATGCTAGGTAGGTCTGCGATGGCCAGAAAGTAGAAGGATGACTGTCGGCTGGGATGGGGCTGGAGAGATAGACGGGATGATGATTGGATGCTAGGTAGGTCTGCGATGGCCAGAAAGTAGAAGGATGACTGTCGGCTGGGATGGGGCTGGTCATCTGGGCTGGAGACTCATCTCTGCGATGGCCAGAATGCAACTATTTACAAGCTCATCTAAATCAAAAACAAACAAATCACTAATTAGGATCTGAATAACATATATTTACATGGATCTTATACTTAATCACAAAAACAGATCAAATTATTATTTTTTAAATTTCGATTTCAAATCGTCTATGTTTGTTTTACACACTTTTCATCCTTTCTCCTTATTTTACAGTAATTAAATTATTTTGTGCAAAAAAAAACGAAAACATAACACCAACTAAATGTCTCTAAAATATGGATAGCCAATTTTAACAATTACACTTCAATATCTAAATCTCTCAAAAAATCTAGGTCGACTTGAAAACATTTTATTTTCTTATTATCCATGACAAAAAAAAAAAAAAAGACGGGTTGTCTTCTAAATTCAAAACTTTCTTTCTATGGTCTCATTTTATAAATATTTCATCCTCTTCTCTACTTTCGAGCAATCAAAAAAAAATGTCATCTTATTTTCTTATTCATTCAATGTATCCCCCCTTATAAGTATATGTTTCTTATTATATATGTGTGACGCTATTCATGTAGCGTCCCTACCTATCCTTTATTTCTCCTTATTTTCTTATTTATTTATTCATCTACCACAAATATAATTCTGAACTTCCTATTCAAAAATAACTTCTTATTTCGACATTAATAAATTCGACGTAATATTCAGATTCCTCCATTCTCTCTGGTAGGTAATCTCATCATAAATACAATTCTCAGCTATATACTCTTAAACAAATAGCCCATTTTCACCTAATAACTTCTGATTGGTGCTACTATTTTGGCAAAATTGGAAATAAAACGTCTGTAATATCCTATTAGTCCTAGAAATGACACCCGTACCACATGATGACCGAGATTCAGAGACAAATACAGAAACTTTTGGACAATAAAATCATTCGACCGTCAATATCGCCTTACAGCGCTCCCGTATGGATCGTACCGAAGAAAATGGACGCAACCGGTGAACGAAAGTATAGAATGGTGATAGACTACAGAAAGCTTAATGAGAAGACAATTGAAGATCGTTACCCCCTCCCGCGAATAGACGAAATTTTAGATAACTTGGGTAAATGCCAATATATTAGCACTCTTGACCTAGCTCAAGGATTTCATGAGATAGAGATGGACCCCAGATCAATAGAAAAGACAGCTTTTACAGTAAACAATGGACATTATGAATACCTCAGGATGCCATTTGGTCTCAAGAATGCACCAAGCACATTCCAAAGGGTGATGGATAATGTATTACGCGAGTACTTATGCAAATTCTGTTTCGTTTACATGGACGATATTGTAATTTTCAGTAAATCGCAAGATGAAAATTGTCAACATTTGAGGAATGTATTTCAAAAATTACGAACATTTAATCTCCAGCTGGACAAATCCGAATTCTTGAAAAAAGAAGTGCAGTTTTTAGGTCATGTGTGACCCCGGATGGTATTAAACCAAACCCAACGAAAATAGAAGCTATAGAAAAATATCCCATACCGCGAACTACGTCAGCAATAAAATCATTTCTAGGACTAATAGGATATTACAGACGTTTTATTCCCAATTTTGTCAAAATAGTAGCACCAATGAGCAAATGCCTCAAGAAAGGATCAAAACTGGACCCGAATGATCCAGACTACGTACAAGCCTTCCAACAATGCAAAGAATTATTAACAAATTCACCTATTTTAGCTTACCCTGACCTGTCAAAACCATTTCTTACCACCGATGCATCCAATGTTGCAATAGGAAGTGTTCTATCTCAGAATAATAGACCTATTGGATTTTACTCCAGAGTACTCAACAGTGCAGAAAAAAATTACTCCAAATTGAGAAAGAACTACTGGCTATCATAGACTACAAAACATTTCCGACCATACCTATACGGTAAGAGATTTACAATAGAAACTGATCATAAACTTTTAGTTTGGCTGTACAAAATAAAAGAACTAAACTCTCGTCTTATCAGATGGAAAATAAAACTGGAAGAGTTTGACTTTGAGATCCAGTACAAGAAAGGTAAAGAAAACTTTGTAGCAGACGCCCTATCAAGAATTGAAATTAATAACTTTGATGACGAAGAAGCCGACGATTCAATGTCATACCAGGTATGTTTGGACGAAGGGGACGCCAATCAGCTGCGCAGAGAAGCTCAGGCACTCTCAAACAATGATCTGGATGAAATACTAAATCAACCCCCTGATAACAGTGAACAGTATCAAGAAATAATACATGATCTTGAAAAAAACATTAGACGAACAAGACAATGACACTGATCTGGAAACCGTGCACTCAACTGATGGAGACACTGGGAAAACTGTCCCTATCAGCGAAAGACCACTAAATGTTTTCACCAACCGAATTATCTTTAGCATCGAGGAAACTCGTAAAAGTAGATTAACCAGACCTTTCAATAGGATGACTCACTTCGCAACTGTCAGAAGAAGCGCTATTGAAGAGGACCTCTCCATTCTCCTCAAACAAATCATAAGACCAGACCAAAACTTCGGCATATATTTTAAGGACGAAATAATTCATAAACCGTTCCTTGACCTTGTATACAAGATATTTAATAATTCAATAAAAATATTTATCTGTGCGAAATTCTGTCAAGATGTAACCGATGAAGACAGACAAAATAACATTGTAATGGAATATCACGACCAAAACCACAACGGTATAAACGAAACCCTGAACCAATTAAAGGAAAAATATTTCTGACCAAAAATGAAGGATACCATCAGTAGTGTCATCAATATCTGTGATCTATGTCAACGATCGAAGTATGAAAGAAAACCGTACGATCTTAAAACTTTCAGGACCAATGACAGCTCGAAGACCATTTGAGGTCATCCATATTGACACCTCTTTCGATGGCTCAAAATTTCTAACTATAACCGATTTATTTTCTCGCTACGCTCAGGCATACCTTATCAAAGATGGAACTAGTCTGACAATTCTAAATAAACCCCGACATTACTTTTTCACATCATAATCTACCTAAGAAAATAGTTTGCGACGAAGGGAGAGTTCAAAAACAAGACTATGATAGAATTCTGCAAACTAAACAAGGTAAAACTCCACTTCACAACGGTCAACAATCCCAATTCAAATTCGCCCATAGAAAGACTACACTCGACAGTGCTAGAAAAATTAAGAATTATACAGTTAAATAAAACCCACGTGATCTTCCATCCAATCACATGATAACAGCCATTCTTATCTACAATCAAGCAATACACTCATCAACTGGATTCTCCCCATTCTATCTATTGTATGGACCATACGATCGACCCATAGATTTCGACCTAGGACTCACGACTTTCGAAGAATACAACGAAAAACGTAAACCGGAATTAATGCCCTTCTATGATAAAGTCCATAATAAAGTCAAAGAAAAAGCCCAGCAGGTACTAAATAAAAGAAACCAAAATAAAGAGAATAACCCGGACGTACAAGACCAAGAAATTTACATAGAAAGGAACAGACCTAGAAAAACTGACCCTCCATTTGAAAAAATAAAAGTCACAGGACAAACCAAAGGTAAAATTCAAGGAACTACTAAGAAAGACAGACCAACTACAGCCCACATAAGAAAGGCAAAAAGACTAAGGAAAAATGTTTCTTCTGTGCAGGTCGATCCTGATCCCGACCAGCCTGGCCCTCCAAATAACGAAGCTTGAAACAAACGGATACTTTATAGAACCACTGTCAAATGTTAGCTTACTAGATCACTACCACAACTTTCTATTTCATGTTAATGTCTCTAAATACGAAACAAGCTATAATACACTCATATTGAACTCTAATACATTAAAAACAAATGTAGTCAACAATACTATAATGAGTAGAATTAGTAGCCAATTAAAGGGAACTATTTATAAGATAAGGGAAATTTTAGATAAGTTAAGTAATAGGCGTGAAAAACATGGGATAGTAAACAGACTCGGAAGTATAATTAAATTTGTAGCTGGAAACGCGGACAATGACGATTTAAATACTATAAATAATAATGTCGATGCTCTCTTTAAAAATCAAAATAATAAAATTAATAAGATCTCTCAGTTTACATCCTTCGCTAATCATGTTAGTAAAAGAATTGAAGACGAAACACAAATATTCAACCAAAACATTAGGGATACAAAAGTGTTTTTAGATAAGTTGAAATCTTTTGAAGATAGTCAAATTATTTTACAAAATGAAGTTTATCAAGCCGAACGTATACTGAACTCCCTACTTGTCCTTGAAAGGACCAGTAGCCTAGCATTCAACAATATACCTAATCTAGAAATAATTAGCACAAATGAATTAATACAGATACAAAACTATCGTAAGAAAATATATAGGGATAATCAATTACTCCCTTTAGACAAAAATCATCTATTTAAATTGATAAACGCTTCCAAATTATACATATTTGGTATAAATCAAATGATTACCTTCCTTCTCAAAATACCTCCTGAAACCTTCCCAAGCAACCTAACCCTGTACCTAATAGTGAAGAAATTAGCATTCTACCACGTAAAAGATTTCTCGTCATCTTGGAGGACACTGAACTCTGGTCTGATGAAGAATGCTAGGTAAATAATGGAATCACCCTGTGTACTCAGCAGCCTAGTCAAGAACCTTGCACCACCACTAGCCTCGACCGCTGCAACTCTGCCAAAGTCAAAAACTCGTATAAAATAGTGACTGCACTATCTAATAAACAAATATTAGTTATGTTTCACCAACCAAATGAAATCATCGAAGACTGCGAAGGCATACCCCGCACAAAGACTATACAAGGAGCCGCTCTACTAAGCTCATCCTGCCGACTTATAATCGGAACATTGGTATTTACATCAGCCGAACCATCCTTCGAGATCACACCACCTAAACTAAATCTAGTCCATTTGGAAAGCAGTCATGAAATCAACCTACAACTTCGTCACCTAAGCCCGTCAACTGATCTTCATCAAGAAGCTGTGGAACTGGCCCAACAACCCATCCTACTGTCACCAATGGCCCAATTTTCTCATTTAATCTTAACCATTACATTAATAATTTGTATATTATTTGTGTTATTCGTGATATTCAGATACCGACATAGACTACATGATCTGTTCTGCAAACCTAGAACAATCATCACGGTGCGCCCCGCAGACGACCAAGAAGCTGGACCCCCCATGGTGAGCTGCCAAAATTCGAACGGGCCGTTCGAAAAACTTAGGAGGGAAGAGTTAAGTGACACCTAACTACAAAAAGCATAGACTCAGCATCAGCACATCTAGAAACAATATAACGGCGTTCGACTGTCGCGCGCTCAGTCTGTTGAGTTCCGTCTTGCTGTTCGACTGTCGCGCGCTCAGTCTGTTGAGTCCCGTCTTGCTGTTCGACTGCCGCGCGCTCAGTCTGTTGAGTCCCGTCTTGCTGTTCGACTGCCGCGCGCTCAGTCTGTTGAGTCCCGTCTTGCTGTTCGACTGCCGCGTGCTCAGTCTGTTGAGTCCCGTCTTGCTGTTCGACTGCCGCGCGCTCAGTCTGTTGAGTCCCGTCTTGCTGTCCACAACACTTTTACTTTGTAATTTTTCTGTATTTTAATAAAAGTTATTTTTTAAAAACTACTACGGAAAGGGTCGAGGAGTTTGTTGGTAAGAAGGAAATCTGAGATTTGGGATTGAACTAGACGCTCTAAGGGTTTGGATGTGGAACACAGAAGGTGTTCCATGTTCCATCCTAATGTTCCATTTCAAATACCCCCACTTCTTGATGACAATGACCACCTCCAATACCCGCACTTCTTGATGACAATGACCACCTCCAATAAAATGATATCGATTTTCGGTCTCATGGACTAACTCCGTATTCCTTTCTTGGCATTGTGACTCTTTCACTTCGCCATATTAAGTCAATCATCTTATTGATAACTTTTCACTTACTCGAAATGTTACGAAAAATTGTGACTTTTCCACGGATTACCACAGCTAATATTTACATATTTGACATTACAGTATTTAGACAAGAGGTTTTGAAAAATTTCCGAATGAGTGAATCCTTAACCAATGAGTAAAAAAAATATATATTTGGGAGACCTTAAGGCCAATTAAATGTTGTCTATGAACCAGCTTTTACTATTTCAACTTATGATTAAGGTATCCTGAATGTTCCTTGAAATAGTGTTAAACTGTTTCTATATACGTCAGGTGAGTTTCTGAGATTAGGCCAAAGTATGTGCAGTTCGTTTGTTGAAGTCCGTTCGCGTTCCGTAGAACTGACAAGGAACCAATGGTGAGTGAATTAGTGTGCATACTGTGTGAAGAACTTGTGTCATTTGTGATAGTTGTGAAAGGAGGGTGACAAGGGGCTGGATAATATTTTGAAGACTCGTTAAAAAGTTATTAAAATGAGGAGGGTTACCCTTGCTCTCCCATGCCCCCTGACGGAGGATTCCATCTGCCCAGTCCAGAAGAGGTGCCAAGGCATCTGTGTAGCTAGAATGTTGAAGGTAGCCCCTTTCTTGAGGTAGCAGGCGTGCTGAAAGTGCTGCAGTGGGTGTTTGGCGTAAGGCACTCACATTTTAATCTAAAATAAGATTTTAGATCAAGTAATCACTTGTAGACGTTTCAGGCAGTTCCAGAAGTGGAATAGTTAAATTGTGACTAATGGGGAGGGATGGGCATTGGTCTATAGTTGGCCACTATCGATAGTCTATGTAGTATCCAGTGAGGTCGCACGGTTCGAGATAAATACCGATAATCGTCATGAAATGTCGTTTTGAAAGCCATTTTTTTAGACGTTTGCTCGATTTACACTAAAACAGTTAGCCCTATCGCAAAATTGGTTCTTACGAAAAATGTTACCAATATTACAAAAAAAAAAAAAATCCAATATAACGACGAAGTTTAGAGTCCCAAAAATGTAAAATATATTTCTGTAGGAAATATTTCAAGTAAGGTTTGAATTATAACCAACTAATTTTGATATTTTTATTCCCG
This sequence comes from Aradus depressus, assembly GCA_963662175.1. Taxonomy (NCBI): domain Eukaryota; kingdom Metazoa; phylum Arthropoda; class Insecta; order Hemiptera; family Aradidae; genus Aradus; species Aradus depressus. The sequence continues at coordinate 3,161,972 of OY759215.1, read as the reverse complement.
GATAACCGGGCTTTTTTATACCAACTACTTTTGTACGGAACCCACCTCCTCTCCTCTCTCAAATTCAATACAGCAATCCCTCAACATTCGCGAATTCGATTATTCGCGGAAATAAAAATGGGACATGATTCAACTTTCGCGAATAGAAGATTCGGTTGTTCGCGGACGTAAAAATGGTACAATTCAACTTTCGCAAAAAATCTCGGTTATGTACGTAATGTAATCGCGAGGAGTGTTTCATGATATTTTATTAACGAAGTGAAAAACTAACTTATCAAAATCTAGCCTTCAAAGTGCTACTTATTGTTGATAATGCACCTGGTCATCCCTCCAGCTTAAAAGGAGCCCCCTCACGCTCCCCCTCTCAGGTGATCCACATATAATCGGGGCTCCACTCCATATACATAGGTATATCATGACATATTCATTTTTTAAATAGCTAAAGAAAATAAAAAAAAGAAGGAAAAAAATAGCTTTAGGATTTTTAATACTGAGGTTAGATACACGCAAGCTGGTACGTTGATTTGTTTATTCCTTATTAGAGGAATAAAAACAATTAGTCGAAAGAAGCATTCTATTATTTAAACAAATAATAATTAAATATAAAGAATTGAAGAGTGATCAACAAGAATCATAAAATGCACTTTCTTCTCGTGTGCCAACTAATGTCCAGTAATATATATGAATTGTGGAGGTAATATAGTAACATCAAATTACATTTGTCCGCACAACATTGGCGTAATTAAGTATTAACGGTTTTTGTGGGGGGGGGGGGGGGAGAGGGGGGGCTGCTGTGGCTCCAAACTAAAAATTGAAACCTCCACTCCACCGAAAAAAAAAAAAAAAAAAATCAATATACTTCGTGAAGAATTCATTATTACCTGACTAAAATCCCGCCTAAATATTATCCACTCCTTCACGTTTATGTTATTAAAAACTATTATTTTGAATGTTAGGCTTTTTATTTTTATTTTTTAAAATAATTGTTATGTAATATGCAAAAGCATAACTCAAGTCAGAAAAATAATCGGCTATTAGTTATTACGACTCATGCCCGGGCTTTAACTACGCGGTTATATCGCCTACTACCAGAGCGTTTCGTCACTCTGGTGGACATGAGCCCGATTCTACTATGAGAGTCCTAAATTTTGCATACCCTACATTTTTATTAATTTAAGGTAGGGATGTTAACGAATACCTGACATTGTGCATCGACGTCTTCACTCGCCCTCAGTTGGAAAAATATATTGGTATTATAGGTATACTTAGGATTTTTTTTTTTTTTTTTTTCTTAATTATTCTAGATAATAATACTAGAAGAAAACAAGTAATAAGTATATGAAAATAATAATAATAATACTAGAAGAAACTGCAAATGAAAAAGGTGGTTCTAATAACACTATATCGGCCTTTCGGTCGCCCAGATATGTCTATTTTATTTATGTTTGTTCATGTTCTGCCCATTCGGCCATTTTCAAAACTATAAAACGCAATTTAATTATCGATATATATTGATTTTTTTTATCTGGGAGATGAAAAAAGCTTGAGCCGTATGGGACGTTTAAGTGATGATCCCGTGTCTGTGCGATGCCAGGTAATCGTTAGACCCCCATTCCCTAGACTCCCAAAGTAGAATCAAATCGGTAAATTGGTTTCAGTGGGAGAGCAAAAACTTGATTAATTTGCGTTGGGGAAGGACCTACCTCGCAGGTTCACCGTCCTCTGTAATGCCAACAATAGGTCTATAGGTGTCAGATGTGGGGATAGTTCAGTTGTGATGGGGAAGGACCTACCTTGCAGGTTCACCGTCCTCTGTAATGCCAACAATAGGTCTATAGGTGTCAGATGTGGGGATAGTTCAGTTGTGATGGGGAAGGACCTACCTTGCAGGTTCACCGTCCTCTGTAATGCCAACAATAGGTCTATAGGTGTCAGATGTGGGGATAGTTGAGTTGTGATGGCCGGTTGAGGAGCCAGGGACCTCAATATCCCTGGCACTTTGTTCTCCAGGACTCATTCCAGAGAAGGATTAAAGATGGTCAGTAGAGAAGGTAGATTGTGTGGTCATGTTCCTGTTCTTATTGGAATCTGAAGGCCGTTAGCTGATAAGAGCGGAGGGTTGTCAAGGTCCGCGCGGGACTCCTCTAGTCCTGGCATCGCCCGACAGATGCCTCTGCCTCTCCTTCCCCCCCGCCTACCACCAGTGTCGCTACAGCTAGCATGCTGTTAGCACTCTGTTTTGTTTGTACTGTCTTTCGTTGAAGTCTAGTGTTTCGTGTTGTTGACTCTCAGTGTGTTAAGTGGCTCTTGTATTATCCTGGAGCGTTCCGCTCCTCAATGCGGGTCTGTTTCGACAGTTTGTGTTTCGCCGCGCCGCTTAAGGACGACGAAGAAGAAGAGGTCGTCGCTAGCGAGCCCAAGCGTGCTGCGTCCGATCTGACAAACAAGCAGCCTGTCATCACACAAGGTTTTTTTTTTTTTAGATTATATGTCAGCATGAAATGGCTTGTACTGAAATGCATTAGGTACCTTATTTCACTGGATTCTTCTCATATCTTGGAATTTATTGAAGTTATATAATTGGGAATTTGCACAAAGTTGAAGGGTCATATGTAGACCAACGATGAATCGATTGGGGCATAAATAATTGACATAACAAAAAATATTAAGTAAAATACGAACTCCAAGAAAGAATCTCAAACTGCAGTAACTTTGATGAATACTGCAAACCTGTCACTCCCTGACAGTCTCCAAACTCGCATTACGGATATCATTGTCATTTTTAATTCATTTCAGTATATGCTGCTTTTACCTGAAATGACGTGTTTCACGTTTGCCGGTGGCATATACACATACATGTGTACCAGAAGGTTACCCGGTGTTTGGTCTACATTAACTGTTAAAGTCTATGAAAATCGCATCAAGAATAAAAGAACTACCCCCACAACCCTCCCTTCCGCTCACATGTTTGAGAATGTCTCACAGTCTATATTTGTACCATGTTTATAAGTAAGCTACATGTTAAATTTCATGAAAATCACTATTAACCGATGTAGACTACTCATTGTATGTTGGGCCCCCACAACCCCCTCTCTCCTTTGGTATTTGGAGATGTCACATAGTCTATGTTCTAAGGTGGGCCTTCCTTGACATAGCCTGCAAGTTTCGTAAATATACGATCAATCCCTGAAGAGCTAGAAGTACTCATTGTATGTTGGGTCCCCACAACCCCCTCTCTCCTTTGGTATTTTGAGATGTCATATAGTCTATGTTCTATTTCGGGCCTTCCTTGACATAGCCTGCAAGTTTCGTAAATATACGATCAATCCCTGAAGAGCTAGAAGTACTCATTGTATGTTGGGTCCCCACAACCCCCTCTCTCCTTTGGTATTTTGAGATGTCATATAGTCTATGTTCTATTTCGGGCCTTCCTTGACATAGCCTGCAAGTTTCGTAAATATACGATCAACCCCTGAAGAGCTAGAGGTACTCATTGTATGTTGGGCCCCCACAACCCCCTCTCTCCTTTGGTATTTGGAGATGTCACATAGTCTATGTTCTAAGGTGGGCCTTCCTTGACATAGCCTGCAAGTTTCGTAAATATACGATCAACCCCTGAAGAGCTAGAGGTACTCATTGTATGTTGGGCCCCCACAACCCCCTCTCTCCTTTGGTATTTGGAGATGTCACATAGTCTATGTTCTAAGGTGGGCCTTCCTTGACATAGCCTGCAAGTTTCGTAAATATACGATCAATCCCTGAAGAGCTAGAAGTACTCATTGTATGTTGGGTCCCCACAACCCCCTCTCTCCTTTGGTATTTTGAGATGTCATATAGTCTATGTTCTATTTCGGGCCTTCCTTGACATAGCCTGCAAGTTTCGTAAATATACGATCAATCCCTGAACAGCTAGAGTTACTCATTGTATGATGGGCCCCCACAACCCCCTTTTTCCTTTGGTATTTTGAGATGTCACATAGTCTATGTTCTATGTCGGGCCTTCCTTGACATAGCCTGCAAGTTTCGTAAATATACGATCAACCCCTGAAGAGCTAGAGGTACTCATTGTATGTTGGGCCCCCACAACCCCCTCTCTCCTTTGGTATTTTGAGATGTCACATAGTCTATGTTCTATGTCGGGCCTTCCTTGACATAGCCTGCAAGTTTCGTAAATATACGATCAACCCCTGAAGAGCTAGAGGTGCTCCATTGTATGTTGGGTCCCCACAACCCCCTCTCTCCTTTGGTATTTTGAGATGTCACATAGTCTATGTTCTATGTCGGGCCTTCCTTGACATAGCCTGCAAGTTTCGTAAATATACGATCAACCCCTGAAGAGCTAGAGGTACTCCATTGTATGTTGGGTCCCCACAACCCCCTCTTTCCTTTGGTATTTTGAGATGTCACATAGTCTATGTTCTATGTCGGGCCTTCCTTGACATAGCCTGCAAGTTTCGTAAATATACGATCAACCCCTGAAGAGCTAGAGGTACTCCATTGTATGTTGGGTCCCCACAACCCCCTCTTTCCTTTAGTATTTTGAGATGTCACATAGTCTATGTTCTAAGTCGGGCCTTTCTTGACATAGCCTGCAAGTTTCGTAAATATACGATCAACCCCTGAAGAGCTAGAGGTACTCCATTGTATGTTGGGCCCCCACAACCCCCTCTTTCCTTTTCGGGCCTTCCTTGACATAGCCTGCAAGTTTCGTAAATATACGATCAACCCCTGAAGAGCTAGAGGTACTCCATTGTATGTTGGGTCCCCACAACCCCCTCTTTCCTTTGGTATTTTGAGATGTCACATAGTCTATGTTCTATGTCGGGCCTTCCTTGACATAGCCTGCAAGTTTCGTAAATATACGATCAACCCCTGAAGAGCTAGAGGTACTCCATTGTATGTTGGGTCCCCACAACCCCCTCTCTCCTTTGGTATTTTGAGATGTCACATAGTCTAAGTTCTATGTCGGGCCTTCCTTGACATAGCCTGCAAGTTTCGTAAATATACGATCAACCCCTGAAGAGCTAGAGGTACTCCATTGTATGTTGGGTCCCCACAACCCCCTCTTTCCTTTGGTATTTTGAGATGTCACATAGTCTATGTTCTATGTCGGGCCTTCCTTGACATAGCCTGCAAGTTTCGTAAATATACGATCAACCCCTGAAGAGCTAGAGGTACTCCATTGTATGTTGGGCCCCCACAACCCCCTCTTTCCTTTGGTATTTTGAGATGTCACATAGTCTATGTTCTATGTCGGGCCTTCCTTGACATAGCCCGCAAGTTTCCCTTATAGGAAATGTAATGCTGTTTCCAATGGTGTAGTTGAATATTATTTATGACAAACACGTTTTGAGATATGATTGATTTTTTGAGAAAAAGTAGGAAAATTGAAATTTTTACGAAATCTAGAATAACTTTTGAAGGTAACGAATCGGACCATAGTTCATTGGAACTTTTTTGTTCCAAATGAAGTGAAGAACCATATCCCGAAGTATTGCCAGAGGTTGCTGACACACCCTGTATTCATTCATACATAATTCATGCGTTTTTTTTCATCTATATATGTAGCTATTAAGTTGCCTTTTATATTATTATATACGATCAACCACCAGAGATTAGCTATGGCTGTAATGATTTTTTTTATTTTATTTTACCGATGGGAGGCTCAAAATTGTGTTCTTTCGGATATATGACATGATTTGTAATACATGTGAAGATCATAACATGATCTTCTCATGTCTTACAAATCATATGTATTATGATATTATAGATATTATCTTTGATGGGAGGCCATAACAGCACAAGCCAAAAAAGTCAATTTTCCAGGAGAACAGAAAATGTCTTTTGCCAATGGACAAATTTTTTTTTTTTAACTGCCAAAAAATTAGGTCTATACTATGTGAGAGACATTACCGACTTGTCCTCTTCTCACCACTTCTAGAGATTGACTTCACATTGTGAAATATGTAATAATACTGTTTTGGCCAAAAATGGAAACTCTATTCGTTCAGAAAAAAAATAATTTAATACACGGGTCGGCTGTTTAATTATCGTTTTATGTGAGTTCTACAGTTAGATCATAACCAAAAACTTGCTTCCGGTGAAGTAATTAATGTATGTAAAGTTTGGTTTAATATCTGAGACCAGATGCGATATATATGCGGTATAACAGACAAACAAACATACTGAAAGCCTTGCTGAATCAAAAGTAAAAGACCTCCCTTGGCTCTGTCAATTATCTCACTTGTCACTTGGCTACCTGACCATACATTCTTTCATATCAATAGCTCTAAAATTGATAGAGGCCAAGGTCGACGGAAGAAAGCCACTATTTGTATAGGGCAACTAGTTCAATGCAATAAAAAAAAAAAAATAGTTCCGAGAAATTCTGAACTTTTTTCATACTATTAATGTAACAATAATCTTGAGGTTCTACTCAACGATGTTTCTACTCCGATTTCGCAATTAGAAATTACCATTTTTGAGTTGTCATCATTTACTTATAAGTAAATTTATAAATACAAGTTTTCACCCTCTTTCATATTCTGAACTCGGATAACTGAAAATTCAAAATTGAGGGCTTAAAACGTACACAACCTGTTATAGAATTTAAATTTTTTCCCAAATGTTTAGTTTCAGGAACATGATATGTAATTTGAAATGTCTTAGTATTGATCTATGAACCTGTGAACTCTCATAAATGTAGTTGAATTCCAATAATATGAAACGAAAACAAGAAGTTCAGAAGCTTCTTTTTAAGAAGAGAACTAAACTTTGATATGCGTTTTCTCAAAAATCCATAATTCTGAGATACCCCATATCTGAATTTGATGTATCGATATATATTGAAAAAAACCACATGAATTATGTTTCTATAAATATAAAAATAACTGCAGACAAAAAGTCGGCGGATCACCGGCAATGTACTTCCCCAGAAATAATTAATCAATTACATTTTCGCTCCCCCTCCAAAACCAGTCGACCATTTGCCCTAGTATTCAACAGTTGAATTACATAGGGGCTCCGAAATCCCTGTATTAAATGTTGTACCGATAAAGTCATTACATCGGCAGTTATATTACGCTTCCCCCTTAATCTCCCTCTTCTTTGGTCGATTTGGCTGAAAACATGACATTTTGTGTGGTTTACTACAAATTTTTTTTTTTTTTTTTTTTTTCCGTCCCCAAAAAACGAAAAATGTTATATTTTGGGAATGATATCTTGTTGAAACGTTTGATACAATGCGCCAGTCAATACCCATTGAAGAAACTTATTCCCTCTCCTATTACGTATGGGTGTCCAAATCAATATGTTCAGACGCCATATAGGCTATATTTTATCTAGAGTGGTTTTAAAAATATTCTAAAAATTCTATGAATATTGGTTTAGTCGTTTTTAAGTTGTTTGATATGAGGCAGATATAGACTCAGTTTGTATAGATAGATATGCGGGCCAACTGTAACATGGCTAGTCACGAAAAACTCTGTATTCAAGGTCTCATTATTTTTTTTTCCCAAGTTAAGAAGTTCTGGCATTAGTTTTGCCATTATCAATCTAAAATGGAACAATACAATTCTTTGGCATATTTTTTTTATAATTCTATATGAATTATTATTGATAACAATAAATTTAATTTATCGCAACATGCTTGCTCTCACGTCTAAATAATTATTATTAACTTATTTAATATGTGCTGTTAATAGCGCACATTAAGTAAGTTAATAATAAGAAGTGTCAGGAAGCATATTGCGATAAGTTTAATTTATTGTTATCAATAATACTTCATATATTCCTAGTTAAAATAATAATATAACAACTGTAAGTATTGTCCAACTTTAGATTGATAATGCCGAAACGTGTTAACATGAAAAAGAACAGGGCTTTTTATACCAACCACTTATGTACAAATCACTCTCTTATCTGGGAGGTAAAAAAAACTAAAGCACGCCGTCCTTTGGATGGGATGTGGGATGTAGACAACTAAACCTGGGTAGGCAAAATGTAGGACTCCCAGAGTAGAGTCGGACTCATGTTCACCAGAGCGACGGAAGAGCGCACTGGTAGTAGGCGATATGACCTCTTAGTTAAAGCCCGGGCATGAGTCATAATAACTAACTGTAAGGTCAAGGATGGGGTCACGGTGACTGTGCGGGCTAAAGCGTAGCCCTTTGGTTGCATGGACCCACCACGGTCGCAGGTTCAAATCCGGTCCTTGAGTGGTTCATGTCATAAATAGAACTCCCTCCCTAGGCTTTGATTGTTGTAAATAACCAATAAACCCAATACAGGCCATGTCTAATATAATATGTATCGTACATAAGACAAAAAAATAAATAATAATAAAATAAAAAATAGATAAAAGTAACTATATAAATATGAGACTTTGAGTATAGGCGCCTTATGATATAACAGCCTACACGATGAGTGACACGATATGATCAGTTAGTGACACAAGGTTAGTGCCACCCCCACCCCCACCCCCCCCCCCACCCCCCCCGCCTCCGGTCCATGCTCCCTAACGTTATTTTCGTATCCTCTCTTCCTGGCCATCCCCATACTTATTTCTGTTTTGTTGTCCTCTAAACTATAGTTTTACATTTCTCTCAACACTCGGTGACACACATACTCGTACACACATTCACACTCATACTGACCGTCTCCGTATCACAGGTATGTACCGTTGTTCTGTGGTTGTCAGTAGGTGGCGTAACGCATAAGTTTAAATTACGCCCCCTCAATGCAGAATCTTTCCTTGGCCCACCCACCATGTACACTTAAAACCCCCTACACACGTCCCGACAAAACCACCCAACTGTTGGGACAGACAAGGTTGGGCCCGACGGTTGGCGAGTGTGTAGGCTTGTCGGCAGACAAAAAGAGTTGTACCTGACGGTCGGGACGACAGATCTAGTTGGGTCAGCGTGATATCCCAACAGCCCCCGACAGCAGACTCCCCCACCCAAAAACCTGTCGGGTCAGTATGTGCATAGCGTTGTCGGCCAACCGACACACGAATCAGTTAACTCCAGGTAGCCATTCAGTGTTCATTCTTTGTCTGAAGTACCAAAAATGTCTCAAGTTCTGGCAGATGAGAAAACCATGATTGAAGAGTTACAACAAGCCGCTCTTCAGCACTTACGCTTTCCCTCATGACTGTATTTGTTCTTTCAATGAAAGGTTTCACTTTAGCAAGCAAATGTAGGAAACAATCCTCATCCATTCTCAAATAATTGCGGAAATAGTTTTCTTCAAGTTCCCGAAGTAGGTTCATGTGGGTAAATTTTTTCCGCTCCACCAACCACTTCTTCGCCCATAAACTTCTCTTTTTCTTCTTCTTTTCATCGGCAATAGCCATAACGGCTAAAACTAAACCACTTTTTTGATAAATTTGGTGCCATTGGAAAACAAATCCAGAGCACTTCGAGATCACGAGATCACGTTGGCTACTAACGTGTAGTCTTGTCGGGTGGTACTGTCGGGACATGTGTAGAGCTCACCCCAACAGGGATGGTCGGGGAGTTCAGTCGTGTCAGGTGGTACTGTCGGGACGTGTGTAGGGAGTTTAAAATAGACGTCTCGCGAAGTTAGCATATCCCCAACTATCTAATTGGTCCATTCGTAATTAAATAATAACAATTAATACCAGGTAAATAATATTAGAGAAACATTGAACAGCGTTGATATATTAATACAAATGTTATAAATAAAATGTTGTGCCACTGCATTGTACTCAGATCATAGCAAGGTTTTGAATCTCTTTCACTAAAGATAAATTGACTGGATAGTGAAAGTTTTTTTTTAAAATGTGATTATGACAGTGTAGTTCCTAATTCTGCCAATGGAGTACAGGTTAGGTTTTATGACTCATGTCCCGGGCTTTAACTACGAGGTCATATCGCCTACTACCAGAGCGCTCTTTTGTCGCTCTGGTGTCATGAGCCCGACTCTAGTGTGGGAGTCCTAAATGTTGCCTACCCTAAATTTGTATACACCTAGGGTAGGGATCGGACGGTGTGCTTAAGTTTATTTTACCTCCCAGATAAAATAAACTAAGGACCTCGGTCTGGTTTCGAACCCACGTTCTTGAGCTCAGAAGCAAGTACGCATACCACTGAGCTACCGGCGCCCTCTAACCCAGTAGAGTACCTACATAAACTTCTTTAGCTGTAAAATGATAAAATAAAAAAATAGTTATTTCTCAAATATTTACTCATAAACGTTTACCAAAAATAACATTTCGAACCAAAAAATGTGAACATGTCTCAAGTAACCGCTTGAAGTTCTTAAAGTACATCATGGCTACACCATTTGAGCTAGGTACGTTCCTTAATTAACCCTTTTTATCAAATCATTTTCGCCCTGTTGGTTTTTCTGTGGATCTTCAAGCCACCATTTAATTTTGTTCAATGTTTCAGTAATATAGTTTTAATATTTTCTCAGATATGGAAGGACACACAGACGTCAAACATTCGTCAATTAATTTTTCGCTCTCTCTTCAAAACCAATGAATTGTTTGGGCTAAAAATGAATGAATCCTCATACTTCATTTTGTCTCGATACATTCATTACATCGGCAGTTTTTGTATTAATCTTTCCCCCCTAATCCCGATTTATTCAGATACACACACATACATGAACTTACCATAATAATAATAACAATTTTTATATCCGTTAAACCCTAACATGGTAGGATACGTCATAAAAATGTATTAAGATATCTTATAAATTAGACTCATAAACAGTTCTTAACTTTTAAGAGTCGGAAACACATGTAATTGGAAATAACAATAATAGTACTATTACTTAATAATTAATGAATTAAATAAATACTAGAAAATAAATAAGTGCAAAAATAATAACATTAATAAATACAGTATACAGAGGGCGCCGGTAGCTCAGTGGTAAGCGTGCTTGACTTCTGAGCTCAAGGTCGTGGGTTCGTAGCCCTACCGAGGCCCTTAGTTTATTTTATCTGGGAGGTAAAATAAACTTAAGCACGCCGTCCTTCGGATGGGACGTTAAGCGATGGTCCCGAGCCTGTACGATGTCAGGTACTCGTTAAAGACCCCTACCCTAGATGAATAAAAATTTAGGGTAGGCGAAATTTCGGACTCCCACAGTAGAGTCGGGCTCATGTCCACCAGAGTGACGAAAGAGCGCTCTGGTAGTAGGCGATATGACCTCGTAGTTAAAGCCCGGGCATGAGTCATGAAACCTAACCTAACCTAAATAAATACAGTAGATACTTATTTTAATTATAATTTAAATATGATAAATATTTTTTATAATTCTTCTACAATGTCTTTTTCAATACATTTGGGGACGTTCATATGACCCTTCCTCAGGCCACAACGTCTGAAATAAAGTAAGATTTTTTTTTTTTTTTTTTTTGTCTTTTAATTATAAAAATGCAACTGTTGCTTGGATGCAACAACCAGTATCTGTGATGGTAGGTATTAATATGTTGGCGTGAATGGCATGTGAGAGGTAGGTCCTCGGGGCGAAAATTTATCCTAATTATTAGGACAAGAACAGAAAAAATAAAAAAATGAAATAAAATAATAAATAAAAGGGAATTGAAAGACAATTTTGATAGATGGGTAAGAGAGACGATTAAAGTAAAGGAAAATAATGTAAAAAAATAAAATAAAAAATATTAAGAACGAATAGTAAGTAATTAAATAATAAGAAATTAAAAAAAAAATAGCAGCAATAAAAAAAAAATAATAATAATACATACTTACTTACTTACTTTCCCTGGCGCTATGGTCCTTGTAGAACCTGGGCCTCCGCAACGATCTTCCACCATTCTTCTCTATCCTCGGCCTCCCGTCTCCATCTTCTCACACCCATCGTTCTGAGGTCGTCCTCCAGCCAACGTAAACCGGGCTCTTGTACAGAATAATAATACATAAACTATATCAGTATACAAGTAATGAAAAAAATGACAGTAGTAATGAAAATATTGAACTCTGCCAAGAACAGAAAAAATGAAAGATGTATCAAATAATATTCTTGTTTATTGATCACGATTTTACATTATGGTTATTTTATTATTTTTGAACAATTAAAAAAAAAAATCCGTTTTCGAGTGGAAGGTTTTTTCCTATACAAACATTTTTAGTTGAAGTTTTATTTTGTCTTCAAGAAACGGGGAAGGGCATTAGAAAAACACCGCCATGTTTTTGCCGGTGGGCTTCTCTCCTAAGGAATCCCTACTAAGAATCGCCGGCAATGTACTTCCCCACAACGAATTAATCAAAAAACTTTTCGCTCCCCCTCCAAAATAAGTTGACCGTTTTACGCTAATATTTAACAGTTGACTTATATAGGGTCTCCTAAATTCTCAACCTAAATTTTGTGTCGATAAATCTATACGTCGGCAGTTATTGGGGTTTTTGAATTGAGCCCCCTCTGGTTTTCCTCTTCCCTTCGGCCGATTTCGCTGAAAATGTCGTTCTTACGGAGTTTTGAATTCACATATAAAATTTTGTGTCAAGACATTCATTACAACGGCAGGGAAACATAAAATTCCTTTTGAAACTCTGCATCGAATTTTTGACCGATTACATAACTTTCCCTATACATCAGAGGAAGTAAAATGTTGCTGTCTTTAAATTAAGTTTTTTTTTACCTCCCAAATAAAATAAATTGGGGCCTCGGCCGGGTTTCAAACCCGCGATCTTGAGCTCAGTAGACTAGCACGCTACTTCAGATTTTCTAAATGAAATTTAAGTGAAACCTCGAATTTCTGAACGATTACATAACCCCTACTTATAGATCGTATTGCTGGGAAAATAAAATGTTGATGTTGACGTTTCAGGGGGGGCTGGGGGGGCTGGTTATCACAGATAATATATGTTATTATGGAGAAAGTAGATAAATATGTCTATATGAGTAGGAGAGGCGCAGTGGGGTCATGTAGCCATGGCCATCATAAGGGAAGAATAGGCTCTCTTGCATTCCGGTCCTCTCCTGGGAAAGCAAAAAAAAAATAAAAAAACAAAAATGGAGCAAAAAACGAGCGGCGAGTAAGATGAAGCAGGTCAATGGCACAGTTCCCGGAGCTACTCTTAGAGGTCACTTCCTACTTCGTCCTATCCCCCTCAAGTTTGTCCATAATATCTCCATAATAGAAGTTCTCTACTTGGCTTTTCCCATTTCGTCCTACCCCACGTCGTCCCAATCGTAAAATTGTCTCAGTTAGTCCTAGTCCTAACTTGTACATCTGTCGTAGAGACCCTCCTCCATTAGGCACTTCGTCCTTTTCTTCATATCGTCTTCAAGGAACACACACATTTTCTCAGTTTCTCTTGAGTAATTGTAAGTCCAGTCGTAAACTGTCCCGCCTTTGGTAACTTTCCACTTGTTCCCGTTCAATATCGTCCCAAATAGTCTGGTTTTGTCCAAATCAAAGCTCTATTATACAGTCGCTCTATTACATTACTGCCCACTTCGTCCCATCCCATATCGTCCCAAATAGTCTGGTTTTGTCCAAATCACAGCTCTATTATATGACTAGAGCGACTGCTCTATTACATCACTTCCCTCTTCGTCCCAGCCCATATCGTCCCAAATAGTCTGATTTTGTCCAAATCACAGCTATATTATATGACTAGAGCGATTGCTCTATTACATCACTTCTAAACCTCGTTCCATCCCATATCGTCCCAAATAGTCTGTTTTTGTCCAAATCATAGTTCTATTATGTAATCGCTATTACATCATTTCACACTTCGTCCCAAACAAGAATCCTATTTTATTATTGATCAATTTGAGTATATGTATTTATATTTAATTCTTATAGTTTAAAGTCAAATTACCTGAAAGTGTATCCTTTTGAAATGCTCTGTTTTTAGTAGGTACCTAGTTTAGTAGCCCAAGTTTCAGTCTGAAAGATAGCGATTGGAAACACATGAATGTTTAAATATTCATAGTTCTATTATTCTCCACGTGCCTCACGTATGGAAGTGTGTTCCCCAACAATAAGTACTTCTCTGTATATTTGTACATTTTTCAACAATTATTATTAAACTGTACAGGAGAAGTAGGACATACAACATTTTGACGGCGAGGGAATATTCGTCCTCGGCTCTCCCGTCAACCTAAATGTTAGATTCTTAAAATTTAAAATTAATATACAGCCAAAATTGTTTATAACGACACCGTATATAACGTACGATTGAATATAACGGACAAAATAGTCGGTCCCAAGAAATAACATTTTGAGAATATAAAGTTTTAATTTTTTCAAACTATACAGTATTCTACGTACAGGGAGACAACATTAAATAGACAATTATTGATATAATATACTATATAAAGTTTACAAACAAAATAACAAAGTAAAATTTGAGGAAAAATCCCACAAGGCCTAGGACTGAAAAGGCGGGAAAACAATTTAAAAGAGATATATAAAAGATGGCTTACTAAAGTTTTGACATAAAATGAACGTTAATGGAGTTAGACAATACTTATGTAAAGTACATTGTTGGGTTTGGGTACAGGTTAAATGAGAACTTCGAGTAGAACAAGAGATATATTTATTTGGACAACACCCTTATTACAAAACCGCGTGGTTACGAACACAAGGTCAGTTGTTCAATAATAAGTCCCATACCGCGTGGGAACTACACAAGTCACTCACTTACTGTGCTTGGTAACAGACGACTCACTTTATACCCGCGTGGTAATAACCAACTCACTTCCGCATGGTAACTAACGACTCACCTTATACCCGCGTGGTAATAAGGACGAATCCATTCCGCACACCGCGTGCTGGCTCGACCCAGACTCTCAGTCCACCCCGCGTGGCGACCAACTGGTCCCTCTCGTTGTTAAGAGACGACTCACTTTATACCCGCGTGGTAGTAACCAACTCACTTCCGCATGGTAACTAACGACTCACCTTATACCCGCGTGGTAATAAGGACGGATCCATTCCGCACACCGCGTGCTGGCTCGACTCAGACTCTCAGTCCACCCCGCGTGGCGACCAACTGGTCCCTCTCGTTGTTAAGAGACGACTGAATCCTGTAGTTCAAAGAATCAACAAGTCACTCACCACAGGTCGTTCAAGGAACACACCGTAGGTATCGATTCTCGGCGTGTTCCCGAATTCACTCGCACTCAACTCGCGACAACATCCCGCCCCCCATGAAGGCTCGGCTTCATTATTGCGTTGGGAGCGGGCATGATCGCGAAAGCGGTCTGCGCACGACCCCGGTGGTCATTGCGACATCCGCGACTCTCGCGACCCCGTCTTGCCCCGGGTAGAGCTGGGTGATCCGTCCCAGCTTCCAGGATTGCGGCGGAGCGTTGTCGTCCCCGTGGGTCTCCTTCAAGAACACTTCTGACGCGAGCGGGTACCGTTGTAGTTCCCGATTAGCTAGCTCATGTAGCGTGCGAATCGCGAGAAAAGGCGCGGAAGTCGTCCATGAACGGAGCGGAGGCGACATGCATCAGTGTAGCGAATGGTGTGCGAGTGGTGATCTTAGTGCCGCGTGGATTGGAAGGCGGCTGTCCGAGCCGACTTTTGCGTCCAGGCATGCGATGAGTAGGCCAATTGGTGCGTTGAGGTCGTGGGTTGCAGGCTTCATTCAAAGAGGCTAGAGGCGCGAGCGCTGAAGTGTCGGTTCAGCTTGCGCAGAAGAGGCGTCGCAGGTGGGTTCGTTCGCGGTAGCGGGAGGTGCAGTCTTCTCAGCAGCAGAAGATCTACGGCGTCGGCGCTAGTGCCGATGGGTTGTCGTTTTTTCTAAGTCGACTAATTTGACTTTCTTCGCGACATTTTGAAATTGAAAATAATGAAATGAAATGGACTGTATTACTTACTTTAATCCGGCCCGGCAAAAACCATGTTGAGTTTGGGTACAGGTTAAATGAGAACTTCGAGTAGAACAAGAGATATATTTATTTGGACAACACCCTTATTACAAAACCGCGTGGTAACGAACACAGTCAGTTGTTCAATAATAAGTCCCATACCGCGTGGGAACTACACAAGTCACTCACTTACTGTGCTTGGTAACAGACGACTCACTTTTATACCCGCGTGGTAATAACCAACTCACTTCCGCATGGTAACTAACGACTCACCTTATACCCGCGTGGTAATAAGGACGAATCCATTCCGCACACCGCGTGCTGGCTCGACCCAGACTCTCAGTCCACCCCGCGTGGCGACCAACTGGTCCCTCTCGTTGTTAAGAAACGACTCACTTTATACCCGCGTGGTAGTAACCAACTCACTTCCGCATGGTAACTAACGACTCACCTTATACCCGCGTGGTAATAAGGACGGATCCATTCCGCACACCGCGTGCTGGCTCGACTCAGACTCTCAGTCCACCCCGCGTGGCGACCAACTGGTCCCTCTCGTTGTTAAGAGACGACTGAATCCTGTAGTTCAAAGAATCAACAAGTCACTCACCACGGGTCGTTCAATCACACCGTAGGTATCGATTCTCGGCGTGTTCCCGAATTCACTCGCACTCAACTCGCGACAACATACATTAAAATGATATTAGTTTTAAAAATTCTTCATCATTGATTTTATTCATCCAGCAGTTTAAGTTCAGTTTAAAATTTTGAATACTACAATTTTTGATGACAAGTGGTATTAGATTATAAGCTCGAAGGCCTAGGTAATAAACATTTTTTTTTGTCAAATGGGGTAATTGAACAATTGGTTTATTTCGCAAAGTTATTTCGGCTATGTTTTTGTTTTTATTAAACAAGTTGGGTCTTTTGTGGATAAATAGGAGGGTTTTGTAAATATATATCTTTCTGGGTGTCAATAAATTTAATTCCTTGTATAATTGAACAGAATTAAACAAGCTCTTTAAGAGACATTTGTGGGCACTGTGACTTTTGTTACAGTAAGTTGCCAGAAGTCCTCCCCATGTCACGATATCAAAAGAAATTATAGAGTAAACTAACGAGTTGTAAACAATATTCACGTATAAAAAAAAAACATTAATGTTGCTTACAACGAACACATCGGTTAGAGCGAACACATTTCTCGGAACCGTAGCTGTTGAAATATCGGTTACAGCGTACAGTTCAGGTTTTTTGTTCTACGAAAAATTAAAGTTCTACGAAATTAAAAACAAAAGCTTTGTTGACTTCACATTTATTCGTCCCAACAGTTTTTCATCATTCCCCGTGAATTTCAAACAAATTATTACACAATTTAATAAGTTCGAAAAGGCAAAATGGGTTCGTTCATCTAACAATGTTGCAACATTAAAAATGGGTTCGTTCATCTAACAATGTTGCAACATTAAAAATGGGTTCGTTCATCTAACAATGTTGCAACATTAAAAATGGGTTCGTTCATCTAACAATGTTGCAACATTAAAAATGGGTTCGTTCATCTAACAATGTTGCAACATTAAAAATGCTTTGCTCGATTGGTTTAAACAACTGAACATAATTATGTACATATATAAGTGTATGTATACATTATTTAAATACATACATAGATTTTGATAACACATTATTTGTATTATGAATATTGTTTATTGACTACCTACTCATTTCTATATTATGTACATATGTTTACATACGTATATACATAATAGATAGTTATGAAATAAGTTCTCTTATAACAGTCATAAACTTATAACGGACTGTTTGTTGTAACCAGTGTAACACCATTTATAGCAAACTGTTCGTTATAACCCATAATACCACTTAAAGAGAACACCGGCTACAACGTACAAAAACCGCCAGTCCCTTGAAGTTCGTTATAAACGATTTTGACTGTTTAGATATATTCCTTGTCTAAAAGAAATGGAAAGTGTGGACTGTATTGAACGTTTGGAAATGAAGATCCTTTTTTTGATATCATTGTATTTTATAATCCTTTCGTCAGTTTTGCATCCCTTCGGCTTATTTGGCAGAAAATCAATGTCGGTCCTCATTGATATCTGAATCAACTTATAAAATTCGATACTGTCACCAAAAATGGTTTTTGTATACTTATATATTTTTTTTGTTATTTACCTCTATAGTGTACCTCTTTTTAAAGAATTATCTTGATTGACATCACACTTGTGGAAAGCTTCTATGTACAAATTATCGGCCAATGTTGATAAACCCTCTTCACTTTTGATGTTACTTCGTTTTGTTTATTTTTTAAATAATTGATTCTTTATTTATTATTTATTTAAATTTAATATTTTCCGATATGTACCCACTCACCTGTCTTTGCTTTAAGTGTTCATGTGCTTCAGATGTCACGTTCCTATTATGAAATTCGCGGTCATCTGATTACATTGTTTACTTACCAGCTATACGATGTACACAGGAAGAAATTAGTTTATGTGTTGATCATCCCCCCCCCCCCCCCCCCCCTCCTTATTATCCTCCTTTTTTTGGGTAAATTTGACTGAAATTCAATAGATGTCGTCCTTAGATGGTCCTGAATAAACATCAAAATTTTTTGTCGAAACATTCATTCTATCGCGAGTTATCGTGCTCACAGAAATATATGCATTTTTTATTTCATTTTTGGAATCAGGAAATCGGAAGGCACCCCCCACCCCTGTGTTCCGTTGGAAACTGCCATTCTAATTTCTGAGTGATTACATAACTGCCCCTATACTTCGCTGGAGAAGTAATAACTTTAAAACATTATGAAAACTATTTTTAAACATCAAAAATGCATTATTTCGATTGAATGTAAATAAATAAAATGAAGTAAACTCTACTAATAAATTAATTATTACAAATGAACAAAGGTCAGTTCCAATATTAAGGTTACATAACGGAACTTGTCCACGAGCTTTCTAGATCAACAATGAATATATGAAATAAACTCCTGATAAAATAAACTATTCGCTTCATACAGAATGTTTGTGCTGGAACTGTCATCCTTGACCCATACCAAGCTAACCACATGTATACGTACAGACCACACAAAGATATCCAGCCACATTCACTTCCTGCCTGCTATACAAGAGTTGCTCCGTATCAGTTTTAAAATTGATATGATTTTTAGACCAATTTAACTTTAACTTAGGCAAAGTTATGTAATCTGTCAGAAATTCGAATCGGAATCTCCAAAAAATGACAAAAACAATTATCTATGTCTGTAAATAGGATAACTCGCGATAGAATGAATGTGTCATCACGTTGGATACACATAAGGTAAAGTCTGTAAATTTTCCGCGAAATCGGTCGAAGGGAAGGAGGTGGGGGAGGGGGGGGGGGGGGGGGGAGCACCAGAGAAGGTGGCTCAACTCAAATACAGTAAAATCCTTTTATAACGATTCCTGATGTAACGATTTTCCGGATATAACGATGTAAAACCCGTATCTAGTTTGGTTTGCTATTTAAAAGTGAAGAAATAAATCCGGATATAACGATGTTAGGTATAACGATATTCCATATAACGATCTAAAACATAAGAAAAAGTTGTTTTTTCATTCCGGTTATAACGATTTAGTATGTATGTATATACACACATACATAATTGGGTAAAACAGCATGAGTTTTGAACGGATGAAAAATACGAACATTATAGAAAAGCGTTTTAAACATGGTTCTTGTTTACTCTTTCCGAGCGCAATGAGTCATTCCATTTCCAAACATACCATTTCTCCCTTGTCGAATTTTCTTCGAACTCCCTTCTTCCCTTCTAGTGCGTATATTCCTAGTTTCAGATTAGTCTTTCCTTTGCCTCCGTAGGGATCGTGACAGTAAAAATTGAATTGAAAATGACTTCGAACAAACGTCGCGCATTTTCTATTGAAGAAAAAGTGAAAATCATAAATAGGATTGAGAAAGGAGAAACAATCAAAAACTTAGTGTCGGAGCTTCGAATTTCCCAGTCTACGATATCGACAATCTGGAAATCCAGAGACAAAATCAAAGAAATGTTTGAAAAAGATGTGATTTTGAAAAAAAACAAACTTAGAAGCAGCCAACATCAAGATCTAGAAGGCGCATTTCTTAAAACAGTTTGGTTCCGGACATAACGATGTATTTTTCTTGGTCCCTTCAATATCCTTACAACCGGATTTTACTGTACACTTATAACTACCGATGTAATGAATGTATCGACATGAAATTAAGTATGAGGTTTCAGAAGTCCCTGTGTAAGTCAACTATAGATTTTTAGTCCAAACGGTCGATTGGCTTTGGAGAGTGAGCGAAAATATAATTGATTAATTCGTGTTGGGGTAGTACATAGCCAGTGATTCAGGGAAGACTTTAGACATGGATGCAATTTAAAAGGTTTGCCTTTTATCCTTCACTGCAATATAAGACAGATTTCTATATTATATTTATAGTATTATAAAATCTTTAATGTTTATGTGAAAAAGGAATGAAGCTAAGACTGATCCTTGGGGAACACCTTCTGTAATTTATTGCTACATGAGGTGAACTTTGAGGGTTGCAGAGGCATGTTTCTCCTGGAACTGCTGTCCTTGGCCCGTGCTTATGCTAAACACATGCTAATATTGTATAGAGTTCACACAAAGATAGCCACAAGCCACACTTGCTTCCTTTGTCAGGCCTCCTATTTTCTGATCCACTACCGTCAATAGCTTCAGAATAGTTTGAAAAGAAACTTTTTTTTATTTTTCTATTTTAAATAGTTAATTCTCTTTTTCTATTTTAAATAGTTTTATGTTTTTAGCAAGAAAACAACTTTTTTTAAATTTTATTTATCGAAAGATATTAGAAAAGTTTTTTGTGAATTGTCTGATACTGTCTGCTTTCCTTGCGAGGAGAATTTCTAGTATGCACTTAGGCAACGGTAGATATCTCGGCCAGTATGAGCTAGGCGACGCCTGGTTCCTCAGCAAGTATGTGCACATGCACTGTTTGGTTCTTCAGCAAGTATGTGCACATTTTTTTTTTTTTTTTTTTTTCCGCAGGGCGATGGGAATACTTTCAACGAAGGGATGCACGTGCATTCCCAACAGTGTGGTGTGCCTCGTGTTGGCTTTCCTCTGAAACCACCCCCCTGAGCTCTTGGGTGCTTTCGTCCCTGGTGTGGGACCATAGCACCCTCAAAGTATGTGCACATGCACTGTTTGGTTCCTCAGCAAGTATGTGCACATGCACTGTTTGGTTCCTCAGTATGCAGTGTTGCCAGATTCTTGACTACAACATATCGTATCGAGATATCGAAAATTATCGTACGGTGAAAAATGAAATTATCGTACGTTTTATCGTACATTTTTTTTTTAAATCGTACAAAAAAGTCGTACTAAATGATTATACAAGTTGCTTATAAAAATTAAAAATTAAAAAAAGTTGCACGTGCCCGAAAAAACCGTTTTCGAAATATTGTTTTGGTTTTTCTACACGATAAGATTAGCAGAGGACATTCAAATACTTTGCTCTTTGAATACAACTATGAAGATAGTGTTGAATCGATACTCTGAACATCGATCTATCGCTGCATATAGAGACCTACAGTTACATAAAATAAGCGGGAAATTTTGAAATGGTTTGAATTTGAATGAAGTAAAAAATTTTATTTTTTATCGTACAATATCGTACTTTTTTTGTTTCACAAAAATTGTACGATAATCGTGTGAAACATTCGTACGAAACATTTTTTGTAAGGTCCAATATTTCGATAGTTCCAACTATTTTCGCATAAATCAATCAATGTTCTCAGAAATTGGGTCCCCCTTCCCTATTCGGCTTGTCAAGGCCTTTTTGTTGAATGCAAACAAAACAATTAAATCCGAATCTATGACGTTACATAGAGACAAAGGGAAGTACAACTGCCGAATCTTTGGGGTGAGCCAGCGAACTCGGAATCCACCTATCCCCAATACTGGAGCAAGTATTTCTGGTCAGAGCTGCATGGAACTTGCCCATAGATCTTTTGTTTTTATGACCACTCATATCGCCTTCTACCAGAGCGCTCTTTCGTCACTCTGGTGGACATGAGCCCGACTCTACTGTGGGAGTCCTAAATTTTGCCTACCCTAAATTTTTATTCACCAAGGTTAGGGGTCTTTAACGAGTACCTGACATCGTGCAGGCTCGGGACCATCGCTTAACGTCCCATCCGAAGGACGGCGTGCTTAAGTTTATTTTACCTCCCAGATAACATAAACTAAGGGCCTCGGTCGGGTTTGAACCCACTATCTTGAGCTCAGAAGTCAAGCACGCATACCACTGAGCTACCGGCGCCCCTTTTTTTAATTCATTTAATCATTATCTTGTTTCCACCGAGAAAATTGTTAAATTATTTTTCATGAACAAATAATAGATTTATCAGCCTACAAATGTGATGTGGGTCATTACAGGACTTTCTTATACTAACCACTTTAGTACAGATCACTCCCCCTCCCCCTCCCCCTATAAAATTAATTTCGTACTCTTATCACTGGGTATATGAAAGTAATGTGTTGGCATCAGCCATTTTCTTTGTTTCATTGTACAGCAGTAATTCTGAGAGTGACTTTCTTACACCCAGCAATACCAGTACGGAATGAATTGAAGAGGGTGGTGGGGGAGGGAGAGTGATCTGTACAAACGTGGTTGGTATAACAAAGTCCTGTAATGGCCACATCACTTATATTTTACTGGGAGGTTTTCTTTGGAAGATTATGAAAGGACACTTTTTGATTCCACAGTACTGTTTGTACTGTTTACAAACATGAGAACATTACGGTCATTTAAGCATATACTGTACACCATCCATCAAAATAAATTGTCTTTAAATCCATTTGATGATAAGCGCTACATTCTAGAGCAGGGGTGGCCAACCCAAATGATCTTGCGGGCCACTTTGGAAATGCATTATAATCCCGAGGGCCGCATATAATATTATATGCCATATTAGATTTGGACCCACTACAAAAATTTTTCGGAGTGAAAATTTAAAAGAGAATGAATTATTATTATTGTTTTTATTATTATTCTTACATATGAACACAGATAATATAATAATGAAATGAACTAATAATTTATTTAATTTAGATATTTGTTTCTCAACTCTTTCACTTAGCTTTTGCAAGTCGATCTGCGTGTATTTGCATATTTTTTTTGCAAAAACATATTTTGTAAACTTGTGATGAATCTCGCGGGCCGTAAAATTATTCAAGACGGGCTGCGGGTTGGCCACTCCTGTTCTAGAGGATGTCTACTCATCGAGTCAGGAATCATCATGAAAATCGCGGATAATAGCGAAGAAAGTACGCCCAGCAAGGTGGCTGATTCCCTAATGAAATACGTTTTGAAGGATATGTCAATTTACATGAATGGAGCAAAAACATATTCCAATGTGGTTGCTATGAAATAGCGTTCATTGCTACATTGATCAGATCTGGAGAAAATTACCAGAGAAATGTAAAGCAATCAAAGAATTTCAGGATTGTCTAAAATGGTATTATCATTGTTTAGTGAATGGATTAACTTATGATGATTGTCCCAGTCATGCGCAAAGAATGCAGAGACCGTCTACCGGACGAAAGGTACATACAAAGTCGCTCCTAGATCAACCAGACATGCGCAAAGAATGCAGAGACCGTCTACCGGACAAAGGTACATACAAAGTCGCTCCTAGATCAACCAGACATGCGCAAAGAATGCAGAGACCGTCTACCGGACAAAGGTACATACAAAGTCGCTCCTAGATCAACCAGACATGCGCAAAGAATGCAGAGACCGTCTACCGGACAAAGGTACATACAAAGTAGCTCCTAGATCAACCAGACTCAGCCCAGGTATACTCACTTAACCTTTGAATTTCCAAAACTATTTATTTATTTTTATTTGTTGTCTAATATATTTCATATTGTTTCAGTTGTGCCATCGCCACCATGCGGCTACAAAGTGTCGCTGTGCCGGATGTGCATAACATCACGGAACTACCCCATAATGTATCTTTCCCCATCTTCCGCCTCGGGACTGTGAGGAGGCACACCACCGTCGTCAAAAACCATGAACACTGGGAAGTGTTACTCCCTGACAAATATAATGTGGTCGTTGATGACTTGTTGTTCGCTGATGACTCGAGTCCCCAGAATATGGGTTTACAATCATTGTTGGGGGATCATCAAAAAATGGTTCAAGTATGTAGATATATATGTATTGTGTCAATAATATTACATTTTACGTTTATTCCTTCTCTTTTCTGTTTTTAAAGGGAAAAATCCAGACTTCGTTCGGGAAAGGACTTATTATGAAGCCCCACATGCCGAGGAGGATGAATACTGGGATTGAAAATACAAAAAAAATAAAAAATAAAATAAAAATGATTAAAATACAAAGGAATAATAAATATATATTTATTTTTGTTACGACTTTGTAGTTTTGATAATACCTTAGAGCCAAGAGGGCACCGGTAGCTCAGTGGTATGCGTGCTTGACTTCTGAGCTCAAGAACGTGGGTTCGTAACCCGACCGAGACCCTTAGTTTATTTTATCTGGGAGGTAAAATAAACTTAAGCACGCCGTCCTTCGGATGGGACGTTAAGCGATGGTCCCGAGCCTGTACGATGTCAGGTACTCGTTAAAGACCCCTACCCTAGGTGAATAAAAATTTAGGGTAGGCAAAATTTAGGACTCCCACAGTAGAGTCGGGCTCATGTCCACCAGAGTGACGAAAGAGCGCTTTGGTAGTAGGCGATATGACCTCGTTATTAAAGCCCGGGCATGAGTCATAAAACCTAACCTAACCTTAGAGCCAATAGAATTGTGGAAGGTCAGGGGCCCCTTTCGTAATGACAAGGTTGACAAATATTTTTGGGACTAAGCTAAAATAAGTAATTGTGCAATATGTTTAGTCAATGGACATGGGGTGGGGGAAGGAGGGTTACATGGGGTGGGGGAAGGAGGGTTACATGGGGTGGGGGAAGGAGGGTTACATGGGGTGGGGGAAGGAGGGTTACAGGGCTGCAGTCCCCCATGGCCTTGAAAGTGGGGCAGCACCAGCGTTTTACCCCTACTGTAAAAGATCTTTCTATATGAATAAACCTAGGTAGGCAACATTTAGGACTCTGTAGAGTTGGGCTCATGTCCACCAGAACAAGGAAAGAGCATTCTAGTAGAAGTCGATATGACCTTATAGTTAAAGCCCGGGCATGAGTAACAAATATGTACTTATTTCTCGATTTTTCAAAATTCTTTTGATAAAACACAGTAATAAAATCATATTTTAAAATTCGTTGCTATACTTTGCAATTTAAACTAAAATATTTATTACGGACATTCTTTTTACATTCCTTGGGGAGCTATAATTTTGGTTCTATCTCAAATTTGGTGACATAAGAGATCGGAAATTTAATAAAAAACGTTTTTGTTTAGATCCAATTTTTTGATAGGACTAACAGTTGTCGCGTAAGTCAGAGCAAACGTCTAAAAAAACTGATTTCAAAACGACATTTTAGGACGGTTTTCGGCGTATATCTCGCAAACCGCACGATCTGGGATAAATCATATTTAATATAAAAAGTGCCTTTCAATTTTCAATTATTACAAACGATTTTTGATCAGGTAATAAATTGTAGTTAGGTCCCGAACTAAAGTGACCTTAATTTTCGTCCGATTTCGGTCCAAAATCTAATCACATCTAAGTTAGACATTTCAAGGCTACAATCGTTGCTGTGATAGAGCTCTCACCAAGTCTCAACCACATGCATACACACACTCACTATAAAGGTCGACACCATGTATGACATTTTCATATCATTTATGCACATTTTAGAGTTTATTTTAATATTTAATACTCCCGAAAAATGACGTGTGATACGCATTTGATACCATACTGCACCGTGTGGCCGATACTCGAAACCATACTCTGGACTGTGGCCTGCACTTGATAGCATACGGCACAGTGTGGCCCGCACTCGATACCATACGGCACAGTGTGGCCCGCACTCGATACCATACGGCACAGTGTGGCCCGCACTCGATACCATTCTGCACAGTGTGGCCCGCACTCGATACCATACGGCACAGTGTGGCCCGCCTCGATACCATACGGCACAGTGTGGCCCGCACTCGATACCATACGGCACAGTGTGGCCCACAAAGAGGGAAAAGGTTGCTCACCTCTGTCTAAGCGATATAAACATTCCCATTCATACTATAAACAACAACTACAGATCACTATCATATTTCACTATAAGTATATATAAACAACTTGGTGATAATTTATTTAAAATGGTCTTTATTATTATTATTATTATTTAAAGTTCCATTGAAATAGTTGGCTGATAATGACTCCGTTGATTAATGATAGATAAAGCTGTTTACTTATTACACCCTCCCAAGAAAAACATTTATACAAATATATATTTACTGAGATCATCTTTATCATATTGGTTAGTTATTGTGACTCATGCCCGGGCTTTAACTACGAGTCATATCGGCTATTACCAGAGCGCTCTTTCATCACTGGTGAACATGAGCCTCTCACAGTAGAGTCGGGCTCATGTCCACCAGAGTGACGAAAGAGCGCTCTGGTAGTAGGCGATATGACCTCGTAGTTAAGCCCGGGCATGAGTCATAAAACCTAACCTTTTGAAATATATCCTACGAAAATTAATTTTACATTCTTTGAGGCGCTATAACTTTCGTTCTTTTCCCAAATATGTGGACACATCGATTGGAGATTTAATAAGTTATATTTTTGGTTAAGAAACAATTTTCCGATAGGACTCACAGTTTTCGGGTAAATCAAGAAAATGTCTGAAAATATGCGTTACAAATGACATTTCAAGATAGTTTTCAGCAACTACCTCGAAAACAGGACGTCCTCCGGTTTCAATTTTTGTCAAATTACGACCAAAATCTAATCAGATTTAAGTTAGCACTTGTGAATTCTTCATTCTTAAGTTCAAGTTGATAGCTACAATAGTTTTTGTGGTAGAGTGCTCACTACTTTCCAATCACAGACACACACACACACCGAAAGACAGCATCGCGAAAATGATCAAAACGTATTCGGGGGACCTTGAAACGTGAAAATCCGACCTGCTTGTAGATAGTCCGTCTTATTACCTTAGCTGTTACTACGAAGAGGAGAGAAGCGGCTTCCAGTTGAATCAGGCCCTTTATACGCTAATCCAGGATGTAAACTATTCTTGTAGGATAAACTTAGTTAATTATTGTGGCTCCAAGCCCTGGCTACAACTATGAGGTTATATCGCCTACTACCAGAGCGCTCTTTCGTCACTCTGGTGGACATGAATGAGCCCGACTCTACTGTGGGTGTTCCTCCCCTCAAACCGTAACTTTTTGTGACTGAATATCGTGCCTCCATCTGGTTGTCAGTTGGTGTTGGCGTAGTGGATTATTAGACAGGCCCACTTCAGCAGTTTGAGGCGATAAAAACGCAAAGTGGTCCGAGTAAGTTTGATGGAGATAGACAAAAGTAAATATGAACTTGTAATGTTGTCTCTAGAGTAAGGAAGTTATTTTTATCTTCCAAGAATTGATTTTGCATAATCTGAAGGACGTCTGTTGTGGCGGGGATGCGAGGAACTTGTCGGCAGAACCAGTCCTCAATAGCCATTTCCATCATAATTTTGATCTGTTTTATGTAATCTTTTCTAAAACTAACCATTATTGGAACAAAATGCCATAATTACATCACATATTGTCAGTTGGACAGGCCCACAACATCTATGGAGTGGGTTTTGTGTGAAAGTTAAAATAAACTTCTCAGGTCCGCACGTGGGATGTGTTTTCGGTGGGAGCTCAAACCTGAAAGTCAATTTCATCTCTTGACATTAACTAGATTTATATACCTTACTATGACTGCAATAACTCAATTGACCTTTTCAATATGCAAAAACGAAATTTCATTTATATGCATTTATTTACAAAACTGTTGCAGCAGGAGTAGCAAACTGTCACACTCACACAACAACAATACAATTATGAACCAAACACAAAGAAAGAAACAGAAGGTTACAAAACATAGTCGTCACCTGGGGATCCATGCGGAAATTTCAATTATGGCGACAGGATTCACATCACCATGTTGGTTAATAGCTAGATGTGACAGTACGTTCAGTCTTTCTTCTTTCATAGTTGAGCGCTTCAGTTTCAGTTTCAGCCATGACTTAACTAATACTAAATGGAAGTTCGACAATTTTATAATCCTAACTGTCCCTTTCCCAGCCCTTTCCCAGCCCTTTCCTTGTCCCTTTCCCAGCCCTTTCCTTGTTCTTTTTCCAGCCCTTTCCTTGTTCTTTTTCCAGCCCTTTCCTTGTCCCTCCCGTACAGTAACGTCTTAAAAAGATAAAAAACATTTTTTTTTTTTTTAATCCGTCCTAAATTGAAATCTTAATAATAAAAGAATATTTTTTATTATATATTTTTTTGAATTACAATTTTGAAATAGTATGTGCTGATGAAAATACAAATATATGTATGTGTGTAAATGAAATAAATAAAAATTGACAATAATAAATATAAGAATAAAAATACGGGATTCGAACCCACAAACCAAGGTGACTCTCTAGCCCGCACGGCCACTATGGCCCCCTTGACGAGTAAACTATAAACGTGTTGAAGTTCTATTTTGTATTTGTTAAGTCGTGGCTGAAGATGGTAGCAATACCGAAAGTACTCCCATATATTTTGTAAAATAAACAATATTAAAAAAGAAAGAAAAAAAAAAAAAAAAAAAAAAACTTTATTGTTATTTACACAACACGGGAGGGACTTTTATCTGTGAAATAAATTTTCTACAGGACGGGATTCGTACCTGCAACCATGATAAGACGAATAGGGCTTTGTCTGCAAAATTTCAGCGATATAAGCCGAAGGCCGATATGATGAATTTGATCTCCACAAAATTTAAAATTTAGGATTTAGGAACCCCTACGTAAGTCAACTATTGAATATTAGCGCAAACGGTCGATTGGTTTTGGAGGGTGACAGTAAAGTTAATTGATTAAATCGTTCTGGGGAAGTACATTGACGGTGATTCACCGACGACTTTTTTTTAACTTGATAAGAAAAGAACATTTTTTCTAACATAGATAAATTAAGAGCTAGCTAAATAACTAACAACTACGGATAATGTTCCGTTATCATCTTGTTGAGATATTCGTCGTCTGGCATCACTACACGTATAGTTCGTTATCGGTCCCGCCTCCTCATCTTTTGTTTCCACATTTCCAGTTCCAGACTCACATTATATAGAATGATGTTTAAAATAGTACATTATAAATAATTGTCCATTCCGCCTAATTACACATATTGCATTAGTTAATAATTATGTAGATCAGTGAAAGATCAGTCTCGGACATATTATTTATTGAATTAATTAATTTTTCAATTAATAGACTAACATGTTTTAGTTAATCCAGTTGCATTTTTTTTTATTTTTCCGGCGAGTTATGTAATTGGTCAGTATGTTCGATGTTGAGTTTTTGCCGGAATTTCATGTTTTCCGACCCCCTGAAATTGTCCGGCAATTTGTTTTTCCGGTACCATTTATTCAGTTAATTTTTTGCTCTCCTTCCAAAACCATTCGACCGTATGGGCGAAAAATCAATATTTTACTTATGTAGGAGCTTCAAAATTCTCTCACTAAATTTTATGTCGATACATTCAGTACATCGGCAGTTATTAAGGTTTTTGAGTCGAGCCTCCCTCCTCTGATCGATCTGACCGATTTCGCGGAAAAATTAATAGGTGTCATCCTCAGGGGGTTCTGGATCGACATATAAAATTTTGTATAGATCAATTCATTCTATTATAACTTCCCCAATATTTCGTATAGCTGGGAAAGTAAAAAACGAACTAAATTAACTAAAACTTGTTAGTATGAAAATGAAAACAAAAAATTATGCTGTCTGTTATGACGTCCACTCCCGATAGAATAAAGGCATCGGCATAAAATTTTATATGTCTATCTAGAACGAGGGACACCTATGGATTCTGAGCCCTTGGGAGATTGGGGGGCGAGGGGGGGGGGGGGGGGGGGGGCATAACTCAAAAACCCTAATAACTGCCGATTTAATGAATGTTTATACACAAAACTTAGTATGAGGATTCAAAAGCCCGTGTGTAAGTCAACTACAGTAGACTCTCCCTTATCCGGCGCTCTGTTAACCGGCGCGCTCCCTTATCCGGCGCTCGCAAAATAATACCAAATTTAACATTCAATTATTAGATTATTAATTATATGAGCCACTTGTATTTACGAGCACATAATAATTCCGTCTCTTACGAATTTTCTGTATTTTTATTGTACATACATATGTACATTGTATTTATAATGAAGGGAACGCTAATACAATATTTTATTATTCCACTAATATCCTATAAATAAATTATAATAAATACATAGTTGAAAATCAAACATTTACAAAAAATGTTTCCTAGAATAGAAAAACAAATGTACCGTCCCGTCCGTGGCACAACAATATCGTCTTATCGGGAAATGAACACTTAACTAGTAATGTCAAAGTTTAATTTTTTTCCACAGAAATAATTAATATAATAATATTAATGCTTGGATAAATATACATATGTACGTACATATAATAAATCAATGTTCAGTATGTACATATTTGTCAATTTAATAAATGTTATCAACAAAATACATACGTGTTTTATTCCTTAGCTCACCTAAAAACACTTTTTTTTATGCTTTAATTGTTATATTTTTTCTCATTAATTGATGATTTCCGTGTTCCAGCGTTTTCTGTTATCCGGCGTCACGTCGGTCCTGGCAACGCCGGATAGGGGAGAGTCTACTTTATTGTTTTTTAGCCAAATTTTAGAGATAGCCAAGACTGGTTCAGAGAGAGAGGGAGAGCGAGAACTTAAATAATTCGTGCGGTACATTTCTGAGAGGGTACCGGTGGCCATTGGTACTTAGGAGCGGGCGGCACGGTTGTATAACAGACCGGGTGACCTTCCGTCTGTGCTGATCCTATTGTCATACACTTCAGCTTGTCTGCCTCTGTACAATACACGAACACACCTCCCAATATAATCAGTGTTTCCACTCCTCCAGACCAAAATTTACCTTATCATTTACTAAAATCATCCCTTTCCCTTTCCATAAATTTCCCCATGCTTTCTCTATCAATATAATAGTAAATAAATAAAATTGTGTTTAGTTGACAGGTTTCTTCAAACAAACAATAACCAGGTGATGTTCTATCAGTTTTTTGAGCATGAGTATGTTGGGTAAAGAAGGGAAAGTTCTCAGAAAAGATCCGTGAACTTTCCCAGAATGTATTAATCAATTAAGTTTTCGCTCTCCCTCCAAAAACAATTGAACCTTTGAGCTAAAAACCAATAGTTAACTTACATAGGGGCTTATGAATCCTCATACTAAGTTTCATGTCGATACATTCATTACATTGGCAGTTATTAGAGTTTTTGAATCGAGCCCTCCTCCTTTCATCCTTCTCTACCCATCCGCCGATTTCGGGGAAAATTAATGTGTACCGGCCTTATGGGTGATAGTCGATAGTTGGACACTATCGATAGTCCGATACTATCGGTGGAAAACTAGTATCTATAATTCAGTAAGTTGCCGCTTTTCATGCAAAATACTCTCAAATTCCAATATTATATTATACAATATGATTATTTTATATTTATTTCTTCGTGTACATCTACCTAATTTAAATTATTCTATGTTATGGAGGATGAAAGTGGAATACAAATATCAATCGAATAAGTAATTGTTCTTTACTTAAATAGAGACTGTAAAGACGAAAAATAATAAAGGGAAGGAGTTTCTTGTAAGAAGGTCCTTAATAGACTTATCTTTCTGCTTTAGCACTCTGTACTAGGAATTGGATTAGTTTTGTGTTCACAAGTGGCAAGCGTTCGTTCAAAAAATATTCAAACATTTCTAGGAAAACAATCTGTTTCCGATCAAAGTTGATTAACATGGCTTGAAAAGTTACACAACTTTTTTAAAAATATTTATGAACATTTCGATAAACTTCTTCTTTTTTTTTTTGTGGTTTTTCCTTAATTTTTTTTTATTTTGTATTCAAAAACGTATCCCCTGCGATGGAGAAAAATCAATATCGATAGCTGCACTATCGATGGTCATAAATGTATCGATATTACTATCGACTATCGCTCATCCCAATTTGAGGCTTTTTAGTTCAGCTCCCCCCCTCTTCCCTCATCCCTTTCTCTGCCGACTTCACGGAAAATCAGTAAATGTCTTCCTTATGGGGTGCTTATACATTTAAAAGCTCATGCCGATATAATTTTTCTATCGGGAGTCATTGTAATCACAGAGAGCATTTTTTTTTCTTCATTTTTTGAAGGACGGAAAACATGAAATACCGGTGAAAAACTCAAAAACATGATGACCGATTACATAAATGCCCCTACACTTCTTATAGGTGAGAAAGTTTAAAAAACTGAGTATTGTCGAGATAGATAGATAGGGTGGGTGTTTATTGCCATTGTATTGTTGGGGGTGGAGGAGGTGGGTGGTGGTGGTGGTGGTGGTGGTGGGGCGCGGTCCTTCTCCTGGTCCTGTAGCTCAGGACAGCAGCACTCTGTAGGAGCTTCACCCCCCCCTGGCCTCTTTCACATCCCCAACATAGGACAAAGTGATGTCATCGGTCAGAAACTCCATGTTCAGTTTTAACCGGAATTTCATGTTTTCATTTTGCAGATCCTGTACTTCACTAAAACGACTAATGGGAGGGTTAAGTTTCTATTCTTTCGGAAAGATAAGCCCGATTTCACAGTTAAATTTGCACAGACAAGTGTCATCAGATCACACACTGTAGGGTCCCATATGTGAAAATTAAATTAATACACATTTCATAATTATATTTTGAAGTGTTTGCCTACGTCTCTGAATTGAGTCATAAGAATTCGAAGATATCAAAACGTCACTCCAATGCCAAAACCACGCAATTTTCGGTAGAGTTGGTTGATTAGATTACAATGCTCAAACAGCGAATGTAATAGTGAGTCCAAAGTTGGTAGAACTGACCATCTTATTTCACTAATGTGACCCAAGGAAAAACTTTCCAAAGTCTAATTCACGATTTCCAGTAAAGGCGACTTTTGCACATTCGTGGTTTTGGGATTGGAGTAACGAAAAAAAAAAAAGTATTTGAGACTATGACTTTACAGTTCGTAACTCCGTCTCATTAGAGTACTCACTACATATTAGGGATGTGCATGAAATTGAAAAATAATCTTTATTCTGGGACATACGTACCCTAAGAATAATAACATAAAGAATAAACAAGAGTATACAAGTATCAACCAGTTGAGAAGAATAAAAATAAAATAAAATAAAAGAGGTCTCTAGGAATAAATATTATTATGTACCTAGTAACGCCAGCGTGAATTTCAGTGTGTAAAGGGGTACGGAGAGTGTGATCTGTAAAAAAGTGGTTAAAATAAGAAAGTCCAGCTTGAAAAATATTATATTATATTAAATGCAGTTATTTGCAGTGCATTACATTTATAAAATTATTTTCTTAATTGTAAACAATTTAATTTCAGTTCGTTCCAAAAAAAAAAAAAAAAAAAAATGTAATTAATATGACAGAACTGACTGACAAAACCGGTTTACATTAATTATTTTTTTAAGTGACATACTAGTTGCATTGTAACCAAAAACTATCCGGTTCTACCCAGTGAACATTTATTGAAAATATGTCGTAAATCTGAGTTCAGATGGAGATCGCTTAACACACAAACAAACAAACGGAAATCCTGCTCACTCAAAAAGAGTCTCTTTGCTCGGTCAATTATTTTTTTACATTAATTTTTCTTATTTGACATTTGCGAAAACCGTTATTATTATATTTTTTATTTTTATTTAAACAAATTATAATTATCAATTAATTTATCGTAATGTCGCTTTGTACAACAAGTGGATATCTGTCCTTTATAGAGCGGCCTGGAGAGGGGACAAAAGGCCCCCTCCCTAGCTTCCAGTAAAGATAGGTTGTTGCAGGCTACGTAGCAAAATGTATTGTCAATGCATTCGGTTTTTTTGGAAGTTATTAAGAGTTTATGAGCTGAAACTTTTTTGAAAATGGCCACTTTTTTTTTTTATTAAGGGACTAATAAAAAATATAAATATTTAAAATAATTTATTAATTTATTAGACGTTATTCGGAAGTAAATTTCCGTTATATCCCTTTACGTGAGGAACCTCCCCCCCTTCTCTGTCCCTCAATACCTCGATTCCCTCCTCGTTTCTCACCTCTTTGCTATTCAAAAATGTTATTTATTATCGTTATTCTTAACTTGGACGAAACAATCTATAGAACAAAAAATGTTTAAAATAAAAATGTCTTTCATATTGATTCTGTAACATTTTCACGTAGAATCAATAATAACTGAGAAAAACATTAAATAACGTTTTATGTCTCCAATCCTTGTCTCTATTCAGTGATTTTGAAATTCTAACATCCTAAAACATTTACCTGAACAGGCAGATTCAAAATATGTTTGGTTTAAATATGTTGAAGCCACTTTGCAGTGTTGACGTAGCAAACAGACAAACAATAGGCCCTAAAGAAAGAAAGTCATAGGTACTTCCCCAGCTCGATTAACAATTAAGTATATATTTACATACTAAATTTCATGTCAATACATTAATTACAACAACACGGTTGCTGAGTTGATCCTCCCCTTTTCTTTGATCGATTTGACTGAAAATCGATGTGTCGTCCTTATACAAACACACAAATGGGAAATTGTTTTTTTTTTTTTTTTATTTTTGGGCTCTCTCCAACTCGTGGTCATTCTCACTGATTATACCACTTCCTCTACACTTCCGATTGTTGGCGATGTAAAAAGCGCTGTTGATTGGTTGTATGGCTGACCTGAAACGAAATTGTTTTCGAAAATACCCACAGCTACCCCCTTATAAACAAAGATAAAGATAGTTTAGTAGCTGTTGCACTATCTCTAGTTGATTTAGTGTCGGAGATAAGAACAGTCTCCGCGATGCCCTCCTCAGTACCCTGCTCGGTATGGACCCAGCTCCATCTTGTCTTCAATCTCCGCAGACCGCGCTCTGACATACCAACTTGACTCCAAGGTACGCTACGTCCCTCATCAGATTCTGTCCTACTCCACCCCCGCATAGCTCTCTAGTTGATTTAGTGTCGGAGATAAGAACAGTCTCTGCGATGCCCTCCTCAGTACCCAGCTCGGTATGGACCCAGCTCCATCTTGTCTCCAATCTCCGCAGACCGCGCTCTGACATACCAACTTGACTCCAAGGTACGCTACGTCCCTCATCAGATTCTGTCCTACTCCACCCCCGCATAGCTCTCTAGTTGATTTAGTGTCGGAGATAAGAACAGTCTCTGCGATGCCCTCCTCAGTACCCAGCTCGGTATGGACCCAGCTCCATCTTGTCTCCAATCTCCGCAGACCGCACTCTGACATACCAACTTGACTCCAAGGTACGCTACGTCCCTCATCTGTCCTTCTCCACCCCCGTATAGCTCTCTTGTTGATTTAATATCGGAGGTAAGAACAGTCTGCGCGATGCCCTCCTCAGTACCCAGCTCGGTAGAGACCCAGCTCCATCTTGTCTCCTATCTGCGCAGACCGCACTCTGACATACCAACTTGACTCCAAGGTACGCTACGTCCCTCATCTGTCCTTCTCCATCCCCGTATAGCTCTCTAGTTGATTTAGTGTCGGAGATAAGAACAGTCTCCGCGATGCCCTCCTCAGTACCCAGCTGGGTATGGACCCAGCTCCATCTTGTCTCCAATCTCCGCTGACCGCACTCTGACATACCAACTTGACTCCAAGGAACGCTACGTCCCTCATCTGTCTTTCTCCACCCCCGTCTAGCTCTCTAGTTGATTTAGTGTCGGAGATAAGAACAGTCTCCGCGATGCCTTCCTCAGTACCCAGCTCGGTATGGACCCAGCTCCATCTTGTCTCCTATCTCCGCTGACCGCCCTCTGACATACCAACTCCAAGGTACACTACGTCCGTCCCTTATTTGTCCTTCTCCACCCCCGTATAGATCTCTTCCTGTAAGCTGGTTGGATCTCCTGATACTTTGGAAATGAAATAAAATACTGTCTGTGTGTCTGGGAATACGATATATATACATACAATAGAATGAATGTATTGAAAAGAAATTGTATATTTTTCCAGAACGCCATAAGGACGTCTATTAATTTTCCACAAAATCCGTTGAAGGGAAGGGGAGGATCAGAGGAGGGCTCAAATCGAAAACACCAATAACTGACACTCTAATGAATGTATCGATATGAAATTCTATATTTAAATTCAAAACCCTACGAGGAAGGCACCTATTAATTTTCCGCAAAATCGGTCGAAGGGAAGGGGAGGATCAGAGGAGGGCTCAAATCGAAAACACGAATAACTGACACTCTAATGAATGTATCGATATGAAATTCTATATTTAAATTCAAAACCCTACGAGGAAGGCACCTATTAATTTTCCGCAAAATCGGTCGAAGGGAAGGGGGATCAGAGGATGGAGGCTCGAACTAAATTGATTAATTCATGCTGGGGAAGTACATTGCGGGTGATTCACTCAAAATATATTTTTTTATCTTATCACAGTCAGATATTCTATCATTTTAATAATATTTTTATTATCAATATTATTATTATTATTATGTAGAAAAAAAAAAAAAAACTAAATCATAAAAGTTTACCATTCATACATTTACCACTTTGCGTTTCTAAATCTATAATAAATTTTCCTAAATAATCGGTTATCCGACACCCAGATCCCCCAATTAATTCGGATAATCGAGGCTCTACTGTATAACTTTCTCTGTTGTTATTATCTTAATGGAAATATTAGATCTTGATGTTTTATTTGAATTTTATTTTGTCTCTCAAACGTGAAGTAACTGTTTTAGCAATCCTGCCTATGTGTGGGGGATCCAGAAATATAACATTCTGGACATAAAGGCCATGGGCGGTTATTTATGCTGTTGAGAGTGTTTAGAAACTAGCAGGGTTACCCGGCGTTACTGATGGCGAATGTCTATGCATCTTGTTGCTTGACGAGTCTGAGTACTACAAAATTATAATGCCTCCATATAAGAAAGTCTAACAACTAATGGGTCCCCTTTCAGAATTATAACCATTACCTCTAACCACTTAACCATGGTGTCCCTTTTAGAAAGAACTATTAAAGTTTCCATTGATGCTACCCACATTTATATATGACAAACATTTTGTACATTTGATTTACTACATACAACTACATATCTCGGAAAATCAACCATTAAGGAATTGGGCGATCCTAAACTC
Source organism: Aradus depressus (assembly GCA_963662175.1). Taxonomy (NCBI): domain Eukaryota; kingdom Metazoa; phylum Arthropoda; class Insecta; order Hemiptera; family Aradidae; genus Aradus; species Aradus depressus. Next base: position 3,124,754 of record OY759215.1, on the reverse strand, counting down.
CGCTAACATACTTAGGCGCTACCTGGAGATTAACTACTTGATCGCTAATGTAAACTTCGCGAACGGCTTCTGCGAAGTCCACATACACATTCATTATAATACAATGTGATGTATTTATAATATTCTATTATATTCTTAATAATACACAATATATAACAGCAATTGCTATAATACACTGTAGTGTATATAAAAATTTGTAGCAGCAATTGCTATATTACACTGTAGTGTATATAACAATATATAGCAGCAATTGCTATAATACACTGTCTTAATAATACACTGTAGTGTATGTAACAATATATAGCAGCAATTGCTATAATACACTGTCTTAATAATACACTTTAGTAACAATATATAGCAGCAATTGCTATAATACACTATAGTGTATATAAGATATATAGGTATATAAGACAATATAAAAGCCATCGCTATGATAAACTATATTAGAATACAATTTAACAAACATGTTTGTCACTTGGTCCTTCCATCTGAGTCAACAAACACTTGCAGAGCTACAACTTCTTGGGATCAAACAACTGCTGGAACTCTGAGAGAGGTACTGGAGTGGTCAGTCTGCATCCATCTTGTTTCGGGTTGATTAGGGAGGTGTAAGATCCACCCCCCAGGTACTGTGGAGCCTAACTGTTTTTTGGTCCTGTTAAGTGATATTTTGGAGTGGATGGAGTGTACATCATGTTGTTTACACTCCATTCTACTGTCCACCACACTAATAATAGTCCCTTTATGTAACATAATCTCATCTATTAGCATTGATAAAACGAGATGTCTTCCTTGAACCAAGGTTTGCGTCATTCCTTACTCAAACACAATTCACATTTATTAATATTATTTGCCATATTTTCCCTGGTAAACAACGATATACGGCTTTTAACGCTTTCCTCCTTGTAATGAAAAAAATCTCTAAATGCTTTTCTAGGCTTTACGCGAGAATCTTTTCTCCCCAGCAGTCAGATTTTGTTGAAATTTAACATATTATGCATTCAAAATAGATTCTAGAGAGGATTACTCCACAGAAGCACAAGAAAGGCACTTAGAGCCTCCTGAAGTATGATTACTGAAGGGTTCCGTAGGCTGTGTTCTGAAATATATTTTCTGCTTACGTCACTACATTGAGTCATGAAATTCGGTGATTTCATGGTTTCGAATCGAATTCTCCACAGACAGAGATCCACTTTGACTGGATAATGAAAGAAAACTAGGGAAAAAAAGTATTAATGAGGTTGTGACATCATAAACAATTTAGTAGTGACTTCTTCAATATTTCCACATCACATTTTACAAAAACATTAAATACAATGTATGTATCTTTATATCCCGAATTGGTTCGTTAGGTTAGGTTTTATGACTCATGCCCGGGCTTTAACTACGAGGTCATATCGCCTACTACCAGAGCGCTCTTTCGTCACTCTGGTGGACATGAGCCCGACTCTACTGTGGGAGTCCTAAATTTTGCCTGCCCTAAATTTTTATTCATCTAGGGTAGGGGTCTTTAACGAGTACCTGACATCGTACAGGCTCGGGACCATCGCTTAACGTCCCATCCGAAGGACGGCGTGCTTAAGTTTATTTTACCTCCCAGATAAAATAAACTAAGGGCCTCGGTCGGGCTACGAACCCACGACCTTGAGCTCAGAAGTCAAGCACGCATACCACTGAGCTACCGGTGCCCTCTAAATTGGTTCGTTATAGCTAAAGACTACCTTGAAATAACATTTATATTTATATTTAATAGTTATTTAATTGAAAATATATAAATATTATATTACATTAACAATTAAATATAAATGTTATTTGAAGGTAGTCTTTAGGTAACCTCCATCATCGCAGCATCTTAACATAATATTCCTTTCCTCTGTCTTGTGTCATGATTCGCTCGTGCTGATGATGTAAGGACTATACCGATGAGAAATGTATATGGATTGAGAAGTGCTGGAGCGAGTACCTGTTGCCTTACAACAAAGTTGGCTAGGTAAATTGTTATTGCGACTCATGCCCAGCCTTCCTGTATGCTCCACCAGTGCGCTTTCGTCGCTCTAGTGGAAATGTGCCCGACTCTACTATGGGAGTCTTACAATTCGCTTATTCTATTCGTACATTTTTATTCATTTAGGGTTGGGGTCTTTATCGAGTACCTGACATAGAACAAGCACGGGACCATCTCTTAACGTCTCATAGAAGTTCTAAGATAATTTTTAATAAGTTTTAAATTAGGAATTTAGGCTTGGCTTTTACCAACATGACAATGGATAACATTTTACGATTTTTCGCCCACGCATGTGTGGCCCCTCTAGCACGAGGGCCCTGTATCATTGCTACAACTGCTACAGCGGTGGCTACTCCCCTTGATACTAAAGTCTTAATGCCAGTTTTCTATAATGATGCTGTGAAACCTACTTAACTGATTATCTAAGGAATGGCATTACTAGAGCCTGGATTGTTATGATACCAACTTGAGGGGAGATGATAAACGCGCTGTCAGCGGCTCACCTCCGTTCTACGCAACGAAACTCACACCTCAGCAGATTCCACTGTTCTTTGTAATTACTTGGAAAAGTATCTTTGGAAAAATAGCTTTTTGTCTTTCTGTTTGTCCGGGATGAGTGTTCAAATATGGCTGGAACTTAACGCCAATGAGACTTGTTTACGTTGGGTGTGGCTCTTAATTTTCAAGATATAAAAAAAAAAAAAATTAACATTTCCCTTGAGTGGAAAGACACACACACCGGTAACAGTGCGAAAATAGTTTCACGTAAATATAGTTTCACGTAAATATAGTTTCAACATTTCACGAAGCTGTCAGAATATATTGTCACAATGTTTCTTCTGGTCTTTTTGAGTGCTCAAACAGTGAAAGATTATTGCGGGACCCAGTAAATGGGATATAATAATCCCACTAGGGTGGGGGGGGGGGGGGGGGGCAGCCCTCTATTGCTTCAACAAGTATAGGGGAAGTTATGTAACCGATCAGAAATTTTATGTTGAGCTTTCTTTCATTCTTTCATTCGATTTTCGGCCGAATCCGTAGATTGGTTTCATAGGGTGTGATGTACACTACGGAACATTTTTTTAATGAATATTTTAATGAAAAGAGGTAATTTTTTTATTATAATCTAATATCATATATATATTAGATATATATCAAGGTGTTTGAGAAACAAAACAAGAAAACATATAAAAAACAGCTGTGAAATAGTGTAAAATGTAATGGAGTCGTAAGCTAGCTCTTAAACGGTGCAATGTGTTTTGATATGTTTTTTTAAATAAAAATGAAGTTGAACAATTAGATGAAAGTTGACTGGGGTGGAATTAAAGTGAAGAGTTGACGGGGTCTGGTTTTTGTGGTAGAGGCGTCGAGAAGGTACAATTAATAATATATATTTTTCAATATGCCCAAATAAAAAAAGAAATAGTTTTTTAAGTATTAATTTAATGTTTTTGTGCCATTGTAAATTTTTGTTTTGTTTGTTCAAATAAGTTTTTTTTAAATTTAAATATGTAAATATAGATAATAACCCAATTATTTGTCCTCTTCAAATTATATTCTATTCATCTTCCCTGTTGGCCCAGTAGTAGTATCATTTGAAAAACCTTTGGATTAGAAATTAATATTATTTAAAATTATTTAAAAATTGGTATCTCTTCGTGAATCCAAGTGTAAAGTTTGTTTAATTGAATTTTTTTCGTTGTATACGTGTACTTTCTTAAAAATTGCACGTCTTAAATTATTGATAATATTTTTTTAGGGCAATTTTCGGCAAACTACTGTAGAAATCAAAATTTAAATAAACAAAAGAGATCAAATTTCTACAGGAAATGTGGTAGCAAACAAGTTATTATCACATTTTTGGCATATCCCTTGTGTGGACGATTTTCGCCACAAAGCCCCATCATATTTTGGCAAAACCTTGATGGGAGAATTTTTTTTTATATTAATTAAAGTAGGGAAACAGGTTGAAAAAGATGAAAAGGATAGAATAGAGACAAATAAGGGTTACATTTAATTTTGAGAAATAATATTTTTTTTGCCAACTTCAAAAGAAGGTTACTATTTTATATAACATTGTTTTTGTTTAGTAATTATATATTTAGTAAAGTAAGAAAATGCCAATTACCAGAGGACAAGCGAGAAGATTAGAGGAGGAAAGTAGAGAGGAAGGGTCAAGTTCGGAGGAAAGATCCGATATGGAGTTATCGGAAGATAGAGAAAGGGAGACTCCAGCCGCAATGGAGTCCATGCAGGGTAAAGGTGAGGAGTCGCAAGGGGAGGGGGTAAATAAAGATAAAGAAAAAGAGGGCATTGCTGCTCCTGATATGGAATGGCTCCGTGTTGTGTTAACAAAGTTAACTGGGGATATTGGAAATATCAATCAAAAAATAGAAGAACAGGGTAGAGATTTAAGGGGGGATATGAATCAAAAAATGGAAGAGCAAAGTAATAAATTAGGAAATTTTGTAACAAAGTTAACTGGGGATATTAGAAATATCAATCAAAAAATAGAAGAACAGGGTAGAGATTTAAGGGGGGATATGAATCAAAAAATGGAAGAGCAAAGTAATAAATTAGGAAATTTAGAGACAAATTTAAAAAGGGAAATGGGGGACAAATTAGGAAAATTAGAGACAAACTTAAGGGGTGACATTAAAGATTTAGAGGTGAGATTAGATAAAAAGGTGGACAATTTGATGAACCAATTAGAGAAAATTCAAATAGAAAATGAAAAAGTTGAAAGTAGGATAAATAAAGCAGGAGAAAACTTAGAAAAGCACTTTATTCAAAAAATTAACACGTTGGATGAAGGGAATTCTGAAGTAGAAAAAGAGGTTCTTATTATTGACAGTCAGTCACAAGTTGATGAGGTAGAAGGAACAGAGAATAACAGTGGGGAGGAACAGACCCAAATTTTAGAGAAAGATGTGGAGGAAGAGAGTCAAAATGTAGAAAAATTAGTATTAACTGAAATTCAAGAAAATAGGATGAATGTTGATGTGGATGGACAGAGTGAAAGGAACATTTGGATGTTATTAGACAAAACAAACGAACAGACTGAGAACAACAAACAAAAGACAAATTTTAATTTTAAAGAAAATATAGTTAAAACTTACAGACAAACTGGAAATAGAAAGGAGGCTAATAAAACTTATAAGAACAATTTTAAAAAGAGAGTAAAAGCATTCAAACAGGTATTAAGGACAAAATTAACACTGAACAAATATTTAGAGAAGGGGGAGGGGATTTTTAAAGACATAATTCGCCGGGGCATCCGGAAAAAGATAAAATTAAATTTGGGCTTTGCAATATAATTGCATTAGCCACTTTTTATAGTGAACCTATTTTTTTGCAACTCGGATGAGTTTGAGGAAATGACTGACAGACTAACATGACAGAATTAGGATTAATTTAAAATATGACGAAGTGACATTGGACTAATATAATAGTATGGATGATAAATTTATTTTTTGGATGAGAGAATTTTGGTATATGAAGAGTATGGATGAATTTTGGTATAGTTTTGCGTTTAAATTAATTAGGATTTAAATTAATTAGGATTTATATTTTTTTTTTAGGATTAGATTAGATGTTAGGATCAGTATAAAATTAATCTAGAATTATATTTAGGGATTAGTCATCCAAATTTAATATATACAAATTATTTATTTGAGACTTACTTGTTAATAACGATTTTATTGAAAATTAAAACATATATATATATACAGCTGATTTTGAACGAACATAATATGGAAGAAGATCGATTTTTTTTTTATTATATTTTTTATTACAAATGTTAGAAAGATAAAATCAGCAGGCTGAGAGATGCCTAGATCTCTTTGGAGACATGACGAACTTCCTGAGGCCGAGTCAAGGGGACAGATTCTCTGTTTCGGAACTGTTCAGCTAGGATACCGGACGTGACTAAATCATAATAATATTATAAATTAGAAAGACGAACGAAAATGTATAGAAGCCTTGAAAGGATAATATATTATATAAATTGTATGTATGCATAGGTTAGTAAATTTTTGTTATTATAAATTCTATTATTTAGACAATTTCATTTATTATTTGAGTAACATGTTTTTTCTACGTAAATTTGTTTAATAGAGAGAGTAGATGAGAATGGGAAGAGTTGTAGGAGCAAATTATATAACTTTAGGAATAGGAACAAACGAAGGGTAATATTAATTAGAGAAATTTGAAATTTAATTGCTGATGACATTCTTTTAGACGTCGGGATTATATAGATTTGTTTTGGGAGATATTATTTTTAATCCTAGTAAGAGATAGTGATTAATTAGAGATATATATTTTTTTGATCTGTGGGAGATGATTTTTTTGTGTGTCGACTAGAAAGAACTAGCGATATATTGGAGATATATATTTTTTTTTTGCGTGGAAGATGATTTTTGTATGTCGACTAGAAAGAACTAGCGATATAATGGAGATTTGTATTGTAATGTTGGTTGCCTACCTGAGATAGGAGGAATCGTAATTTTGCTACATCGACGAAAGTATTCTTAGGGTGTAATTAGTTAGGGAAGTAAATTGAATTGAAATATATGTGAGATACATTTTTTTTAGTTAGGAAGTATGAAGGACGTCTCAAAGAATTTAATACCTCAAAAGACAAGTACTATATATATTAAATAAATTAAATTTGTATTCCTTATTACCCGGCGTGAGGCCTAATTTTGATTGTTAAGTAATATTTTGGAAGTGTGATGAAGTAAAACCGAAGGATTTATTTAATTTTTATTTCAAGTAAATTTTTTTTTTATATACAATCTTTCTATATAATTATTTTGAATACATACAAATGTTAAATTGATGGTAAAGGCGGAAAGTAAAATTAATTGGCAATTTCTTAAATCTATATGCAACTTGATTATTTCCAAACTTGATTTCATGACTATGACTGATCCTGTAAATATGTAAAAATTTAGTATTATATTTTTTTATGTTCAATTAGTTCAAATTTTTATAAATTTAAGTTAACATTTTCTTTAGGTTAAGGATTAATTGTAAATTTTTAGATTAATATTTGTTTTTGTTTATTAGAAATTAGGTACGTATATATATAAGTTTAATAATTGTAAATAGTTATAAAAATATAAAAAATGGGCATATATGTATAAAAAGAGCGTCGAATTGGGCATATAAAAAATAAATCAGTGAGTGTAAGTGAGAGAGAGACTTCGATACATCGTTGAGCAATGAGTTGAAGACACCAAGGAGCCAGCCAACATGTGCGTTTGAGGAGGAAGCTAATCTACCTGTGTATTGGAGGAAGACGTTAATCCATCTGTGTATTGAAGGAGGAAGCTTATCATGTGGATTCGAGGAAGAAGCTAAATCAACCTGTGTATTGGAAGAAATTAAATCTGAAAGAACTTATATAAAAAAAAAAAAAAAAAAAAAAAAAAAAATTTTGTGAACAAACATTTTTTTTTTAAAAAGAAGGAAAAGGCAAATGTGATGTACACTACGGAACATTTTTTTAATGAATATTTTAATGAAAAGAGGTAATTTTTTTATTATAATCTAATATCATATATATATTAGATATATATCAAGGTGTTTGAGAAACAAAACAAGAAAACATATAAAAAACAGCTGTGAAATAGTGTAAAATGTAATGGAGTCGTGAGCTAGCTCTTAAACGGTGCAATGTGTTTTGATATGTTTTTTTAAATAAAAATGAAGTTGAACAATTAGATGAAAGTTGACTGGGGTGGAATTAAAGTGAAGAGTTGACGGGGTCTGGTTTTTGTGGTAGAGGCGTCGAGAAGGTACAATTAATAATATATATTTTTCAATATGCCCAAATAAAAAAAGAAATAGTTTTTTAAGTATTAATTTAATGTTTTTGTGCCATTGTAAATTTTTGTTTTGTTTGTTCAAATAAGTTTTTTTTAAATTTAAATATGTAAATATAGATAATAACCCAATTATTTGTCCTCTTCAAATTATATTCTATTCATCTTCCCTGTTGTCCCAGTAGTATCATTTAAAAAAACCTTTGGATTAGAAATTAATATTATTTAAAATTATTTAAAAATTGGTATCTCTTCGTGAATCCAAGTGTAAAGTTTGTTTAATTGAATTTTTTTCGTTGTATACGTGTACTTTCTTAAAAATTGCACGTCTTAAATTATTGATAATATTTTTTTAGGGCAATTTTCGGCAAACTACTGTAGAAATCAAAATTTAAATAAACAAAAGAGATCAAATTTCTACAGGAAATGTGGTAGCAAACAAGTTATTATCACAAGGGAGAGCGAAAACGTCGTTGATTAATTCGCGTTGGGGAAGTACATTTCTACTTTTTTTTTATTCTGGTCTTTCTCAACGGCCTCCATCCATTCCCCTCTATCCTCATTCTGACGACTTCTATTCTTAACCCTCTATCCTCTATATTCTTCGTCTCCTAACTACACTTCTTGAGGTCCTCCAAACATCCTAAGAGGAGCCTTTCCTCTTCTTCCGTTGTCCCAACGGTCCATGCAGAACCTGGTCCTGCTCAACGGCCTCCATCCATTCCTCTCTATCCTCATTCTGACGACTTCTATTCATTACCCTCTATCCTCTATATTCTTCATCTCCTAACTACCCACTTCTTGAGGTCCTGTCTACCCACTTCTTGAGGTCCTCCAAACATCCTAAGAGGAGCCTTTCCTCTTCTCCCGTTGTCCCAACGGTCCATGCAGAACCTGGTCCTTCTCGACGGCCTCCATCCATTCCTCTCTATCCTCATTCTGACGACTTCTATTCATTACCCTCTATCCTCTATATTCTTCATCTCCTAACTACCCACTTCTTGAGGTCCTGTCTACCCACTTCTTGAGGTCCTCCAAACATCCTAAGAGGAGCCTTTCCTCTTCCTCCGTTGTCCCAACGGTCCTTGCAGAACCTGGTCCTTCTCAACGCCCTCCAGCCATTCCTCTCTATCCTCATTCTCCTTCGCACTTTTCCTCCTTAGATCGTTCTTCGACCCTATAACTGTCTCGCAACTCGTCACAGCTTCCTTCTAGCGTGTCATCTTCCGTTCTTCTCCATTCCTCCTTTTGCAAGCCAGTCGTGCTCTTCCCTACTAGTTACAAACCATGTCACTGTTTCATATAATGAAGTTTTAGTTTTTCTTGAAGAACACCATACATTTGACTAAGTCCCTGTCCTCCTTTTGATTGCTCCCTCACCCATTTTCGATTGCTGTTCCAGATAAATGCTACTTTTGGTCACTTTTCCATATTTGTCCTGTGTTAAGTAGCTCTCAGTAGTAGAATATCACATTTCTGACATTTCTCACATCTACCAACAAGTGTTCTTGGATATCTCAGGATGGATCCGAGACATGTTACGAAACTCAGCACATCAAAGAGGCCCGACTCTGCCCTTTTCTTTTCTTTTAATTTATTTTATTATTCTTGATCATATCATTCTACATAAGTTTATATTTTCAAAACTTCTGTTTTTTATTGTTTTCTTGGTTCATGTTTTATATTTTTTTCAAACCAAATACATTTTGTGACATTTGAAGGCTCCATAAATTATAACCTAGCCCAACCGGTAGATCAGTTTTGGGGATCATTTAACTCTCATCCCCTACATATAAGATCTGAATCCTGCTGCTGTAGCCATAAAAATTGTCACAGTGCAAACTGTAATTACCTGTTGTAACATTTGAAATGTGATTCTCTTATTACCTTCCACTTAAAGCCTAAAACTTAAATAATTATCCTTCGGCCGTCTTATTAAATTCGAGGTGGGGAAGTAGGTACATTGCCGGTCACATACATATTTTCAATTTGTTTAGGGATAGTCGATAGTTGGCAATTATCGATAGCCCGATACTATTGTAGTAAACTATAGATAGTATCGATAATTCAGTAAGTTGCCGCTTTCCAATTCCAATAGTTATTATAATTTGATTATTTTATATTTATTTTTTCATGTACATCTCAGGGGAATACAAATATCAATCGAATAAGTAATTGTTCTTTCAAATCGAACTTTAATTTTATGAAAATAACATTTTTTGTCGAAAATAATCAAAACTTTGCACAAAATACATTTAGCACATTTCCCATCATCCTGTTTGATAAAAAAACTTCCTACTACTAGGAATTGGGTTGGTTTTGTGTTCACAAGTGGCAAACGTTCATTCAAAATACTCAAATATTTCAACAATGTTTCCGACCAAAATTGATTAACATGGCTTGAAAAGTTATACAACTTTGTTAAAAGTATATATGAACATTTCGACAAACTTATTCTTTTTTTTTTATAGTTTTTTTATTTTTTATTCAAAACGTATTCCCTGTAATGAATGAAAATTAATATCATGAACTATCGATATATCGATATTAATATCGACTATTCCTACCAAACACCCTAGAAATTCATGATTCCGACCTCTGAACCAGCTCAGACAAACATACAACTGATGGTTTCCAAGGCCTTTATGTAACATGAAACGGACTTCTGATACAAAAAAAGTCATTCTGATCTTGTACTGACTAAATTTAAATTTTACATATGTAATAGGGGAGGAAAAAACGTTGGACGAAAACAACGAAATTCAAATTTTCGCTCTGCATATATTTATGAGTGGTTATCATTTCGTATGGCCCTTGTCTACTAGACATTCAGATAGTCAGATAGAGGATTGTATTATGTAATTTGTCTACATCTATATATAACTGAGTAAATAAATATATTTATCTAGACTTGTGGATCTCCACAGGGTTAAAGATCCCATATATCGTATATTGAAGTTTCTCGCCAAGATAGTTCGCGAGATATTAAATTCGAAATATTAAAATTGACTGAACCAGATTTTGACACCATCGGTAGTTCCCTGACTCCAAAAATGAATAAGAAAGTCTGTTTATGAGCAACTGCCGATATAATGAATGTATCGACACGAAGTTTTATACGTTTAACGAGAACGCCATATCGATTTTAGCCAATCGATTTTCAACCATATCAGAAGGGAACGAGGGGATAAGGGGAGGGCTTAACACAAAAAAAGAGTTTTTGTGTTAAGCCCTCCCCTTATATTATAATAATAATTATTATTATAATTGCGCTTGTAATGTATTTTTCAATACGAAATTTAGTATGGGGATTCATAAGTCTTTTATAAATCAATTATTGATTTTTTATTGATTACGAAAGTTCATGCTGGGGAAGTAGACTGCTGTTGATTCACCGTCCACTTTTTTTAATCTACAGTTTTGGCCAACAAATGATATTAATTAGATATTAAAAAAGTCACAAAAATGAAAACAAAAAAAGATTCTGGAGTTGATGTTAATAAACCTTTATTGAATATTATATCTCTGTTTTTCCATGCATGGTACTACTTTTATTTGATATGACTTTTTCTACAATTTCATTTGTCTATTGCAGATATGTCGAGCCTAGGGTGCCGAGGGACGGGGCTACTCGAGGCCCTGGAAGCCCGGGTCGCCTTCCTGGAAGCATCCCTCAAAGCCAAACAGCTAGAACTGGAGGCCCTGGAACGTGCCAAAGATCTGGAGATCACGGAACTCCGCTCTCATCTGGACAAGTTCCAGTCTGTCTTCCCGTATCATATCAACCAGAACAACAACACGGTGGTCTACCAGACGAAGGGGGCTGAGACCCGACGGAGACGAGCGCAGGGGATCTCTGCAGAGCCTCTATCGGAGGAGGGTGCCATACTTCAGGTCGTCAACAAGAGTCAAAGGTAAGCCAAGTTCTGCAGTTCCCCCTGCTTGACATTGGGATGATACCCCGGACCCTGGAGAGTACTGGAGTCCGCTGGACCACCAACCATAGCTCTGAGAACAAATAATAATATTTACGCACCTCAGAATAGCTCAATAAATGATATACATCAACCGATATTAAACCTTAGAATACAAACACTTATGGGATGAATAGTAATAATTATATATAAATAATAGAGAATAAATAAACATAAGCCTCTTAAAATATTAATAAATACAATGTTTATTAAAATTTTATAGGTATGTAAATATATTAAATATATATTGAGGTTGCCGATAGCTCAGTGGTATACCGCATGTTTGCTTACTGAGCTCAAGATCGCGGGCCCTTAGGTTTCTTATCTGTGAAATGAAAATACCTTGAGCACGTCGTCCTTCGGATGGGACGTTAAACGATGCCAGGTCAATATATACCCCTAACCTAGTTGAATATAAATTTAGGGTAGGCAAAATTTAGGACTCCCATAGTAGAGTCGGGCTCATGTCCACCGGAGCGACGAAAGAGCGCTCTGGTAGTAGGCGATATGACCTCGTGAATCACAATAACTAACTAACTTTATCCTACAAGAGTAGTTCACATACTGGATTCCGCTGAAAATTAAAAAGTGACGTACTTATGGGGTTTTGTTCTCACACATATATCATTTTTCACTCTACTAGGAGTTATCGTGTTGACAGACCCACAGACTGACAGAAGTCGGAAAACATTAAATTCCGTTGAACTCGGCACCGATTACATACCTTCCCCTATACTTTGTGTAGCTCGGGATGTAATATTTATCCAAATGTCTCCAATTCCATTCGAGTCTGTCAACAATTCTTCCAACTGATTACAAACCATAAATATCTTTTTATAACTCCTAATAACATTTTTTCATGATATGAGTATGGATAAATCCTACAAATTACACATTACTTTGTTAATTAACAATTTATTAGTGATCAATTATCAATTATTTGGGTAATTGATATTTAATTTTTGTTCAATTAACAATTATGTAGTTTGGACATTTCTTACTCTTACATTTACTTGATTTTATTATTGTATTTTGTTTTTATTTTATTATATTATTGACAATTCAAATATGTACTTGTAATTGTTATGTTAAGGCAGCACTTCCCCCTATGGACCTCCCTACTTATCAATTATCAGCCAAATCGGCCAAAGATATATCATAGAAGGAGCGCTTTACTCAAAAACGCTAATAACTGCTGATATAATGAATTTACTACATTTAGCATTAGAATTCAGAATCTCCTCGGTCGATTGGTTTTAGAGGGAGAGCAAATACTTAAATAAATAATTGATTGAGGGGAAAGACATTGCCGGCGATTTACCGACTTCGGTTGGTACTTATATCAATATGTGCTAACTGCCGAATCCAGATGAAAATTGAGACGACATTACTTCATAGCCTAGATACAATTTACAAAATACCGCTGATAATTATGACCTAATCAAAAATCGTGTCAATTAAAAGTTGAAGAGAATGCATAATATAGGTTATATACAAGAAATAAGATTTATTGGAGGTCTGTTATCGAAAACCGTCGTGAAATGTCGTTTTGAAACACATATTTTTAGACGTTTTGTTTCCGTGATTTACCCGAAAACAGACCTGTCGAAACGTTGGCTCTCACCGAAAATGTCTCTAATAAATATCTAATCGCTTATATCTGTGATCATAGGGAATAAATTGTTAAGTCTAAATTCGTAACTTTTCAGGGCAGCACTTTTTTACTTTTGCATTAATCGTGCAAATTCAGTTTTTGGAATAAATAAATTACGTTTGCATCATTAATAATCATATACCTTCTAAATCTATAGGAGAGAATGAAAATGAATATTGTTAATCCTTTCTTGGATTTTCCCTTAGTTACCTAATCATTCCCCATCACTTACCTAATTATTGACCACACTTACCTAATTATTGACCACACTTACCTAATTTTTAAATAGACAGCTAATTATTAATCATTCTTTTTGAAATACTCGTGAATGATATGTCTGTCTAAATTTGAGCAAATTGATTTCACCGAAAATACCCTCTTCAATTTGGAATAGTTTGCCGTAGTGAATAAATGGTTAAATGCAGTTATCTCGTGAATGATTCCTCAAAGAAGTAGATTAAGTTGATTTAACCGAGAACATACACAATTTAACGAGATACCAAGAAACCCACATCTTTATAATTCCGAAAGTATTAGAGTCCTGAGCTCCCAACTTCTTCACAGTGCGCAGATGGCTTGGGAGATGATCACAGTACACCTAACTCATTTTGGCCATTTTATGACTTAACAACTTATTCCCTGTGACCATAGATATGTTCTCAGATGTTAGATGGGGCGCCATTACGACTGAAGTTAGAACTGAAAAATTAATTTCCATAAGAAATATTTCAAAATATTGTTTAAAATTAATTATCGCGTAGCAACAATTATGAAATATTTTTTATACTTGAATCTAAATCTCATGTGGACGACATCTATCAAATTTTGAAAAGGGGGGGGGGGGGGGGGGGGGGGGGAGGGGACCAGAGGAGGGTTTAACTCAAAAACTCTCATAACTATGTAATGACGTATTCAACACGAAATTGTATATGTGGGTCAGTAAAAATGTAGTGGATATGAAAGTCATTATATCACATTACTTTTTTTTTCCATTTCATGCATATATTTGACAATAATGTATTCGTTAACGTCTCCTGTATTCGTATTCCAAATACGGAACTAGTCGATATTGCCAATTATCATATTTATATTAAATTATTTTTTAATAAATAACAAATAAAAATAATATTTTTTCTCTTGTATTTTTTATCATCTACATTTTGGTGAGGGATTTATTGATAGAATTGGTCAGGAAAACCCAGGAAATGTCAGCGAATTTTACATTCAACATTTCCTCAAATTAAAGTTCTATCATAATAAAAAAAAAAAATTATAAAATATCAAACATACAAGTGGATAAGATAAAAATGTTATAAATGTAACCTATTTGACTGGAGGCAGTTGTTGGAAGGGAATGGAATTTATTTTAAAAGTTTTTATTTTTTTATTTTAGTTTTGTTGTCTGGATTAGTTCAGTAGACTCGGCTTGATGTGGATAATATGATAAATTAATATAATTTAATAAATATGAGTTATTATAAAAGAGGAAATTTTATGAATAAGGTATCAGGAGAGTAGGAGGTGACAGGAGGTCTGGATGTCCGCGCGGGACCACGCAGCTTTCCCGCCAGTCCTTAT